>SNQJ01S0034149.1:87167-108400 GCA_010110895.2 Picea sitchensis | reverse complement strand
GAGGATCAATTTTAGGGTTCTCTCTGGAATCTCAAGGCTATGATTTCAAACAAGTCACAATTTTAACCAATTCTAAAAAAAAGGGTTCTACTGGTAGCACCACTTTTTCAAATGGGGTTAAAAATAGCCACGATGAAAAAACGAGAACTCTATAGGGTTCTCATTAAGTTGGTAACTTTTTTATATCTATATTACCTGTATTACTTCCATTTCCTTTGTATTTTGTGCTTCATTACAATGTTGGTTCTTCTCTTCCAAACATGTTCTTTGAAGTTGTCCAAAACTCATCTGCGAACCGTTAGACACAAGGTTTAGTTTGGACTCATAGCCAACAGAAGATGATTCCTTAGTGTTCACAACTTGGATTATTTTATTTTTAGAGAAACTTTGGGGTACCTTGCAATGGTTAATGGATTTCAGTGTTTACTCCTCACTTAGAACCCTTATTATTTTCCTGATGTTAATGTTTTTCTCTTGCATAACATAGTTCAATATTCATTGAATTTGAGTACAATAGAATATTGTGAAGCCCTTCTCTACCATTTATTCAAACATGTTTCAAAATAACCATAATACGAAAAACTAATGAGGGAACTAACATCCACTTTCCTCCTTGGAACTCTTGAGCGGGATGTAAGTATGAAAGAGGATTTGTTGTTAAAATATTCATGTGAGGGAATCACACCAACCACTAAATCCAAGCATGGACGAACAAATAGAAATCCAATCATAGGTTCAAGTTCAAACCATAGTGCGCATGCTTGTCGCCTTCCTACTGCTCACAGTCTATCGCTCCAACTGCATGTTTTCCATAGTCCTCGATGGACAGAGAAGTCACATTGGTTGTCGTAGGAGTATAATTATGTGGCCTTCCAGTCCTTATTTTATCAATCCACTACCTCCATCGCTAACATGAAGAACAAGGCTAGCTTTTGGAAAATCCCAAGCATTTAATGGCCAAGTTTTCAGTGCACCTGATATTCCAACACTCAAATGTCATCCCTCCACACTTGACATTCCACCACAAAAATTCCATCCCTACACACCCTCAATATATGTCATTCCACCACCAAAATGTCATCCCAACATACTCCACTACTACATTAAGCAAAATCAAATGGAAAATAGGCGGTGTATACATACTACTCCTTGTTAATCACCCAAACGTGACATTAAGGCATTGTATACATATGAATCCATGTTAATCACCTGAACATGGAAATCAAATGGCTAGTGTAGTAACTCCTTAATCATATTAAGTAAATGTGAAATAGTAAAATGTTTGCATCCATAAATGCGAGGAAGTTAATGCTGAAAAATCACATACATTGATTTAGAGGAGATTATGAGAATATGCCAGCATCTTTAATTCTTGGCCACGAGATTAGGGTTTCTAATCAAAAGATTGATTAATCCGTTGCTTTTCAGTAGGGGGGATTCCTATTAACATAAATAGCACAGTCACATTTAATTAAAAGTGGTTGATATACGTTGATAGACATTATTTCACCTTTTAAAACTAATGGCATCGATTGGCGTATATCAACTATACTTAAATGTGGTTGTGCTAGTTGACAACCAACGTCTGTGGGAGGATTACTATATTTTTGAATTAAAATATAAATATAAATGGCTATAATTGACTATGGTTGACTATGATTGACCATGTTTACTTAAAGGTTATAATTGACTATGGTTGAACATGGTCAAACATGTTGGCTAATATTGACCATGGTCAACCATGTTGTCCATGGTTGACCACATGGTTATCCATACTCAACATGGTCAAGCATGGTCATCCATAGTCAACAAGGTCAAGCACGGTCTACATGGTCATGCATAGTCAACATGGTCAACCAAAGTCATGCAATCAACAAGGTCTACCATGGTACACTATGGTTGACAATGTTGACTACATGGTCAACCATAGTCGGCATGGTTAACCATAGTCATCTAGTCAACATGGTCAACCATAGTGAACATGGTCAAGCACAGTCTACATGGTCATAAAGAGTTAACATGGTCAACCATAGTCATGTAGTGAAGATGGTCAACATGGTCAACCATGCTTAACATTGTCAACCATAGTCAACATGGTCAACCATGTAAACCATGGTCAACAATAGTCAACCATCGTTAACCATAATCAACATAGTCAAGCATGGTCAACCATATTAAACATGGTCAACCATAGTAAACATTGTCAACCATAGTTGACATGGTCAACCATGGTCAACATGGTGAACTATAGTCATCCATGGTCAACCATAGTCAACATGGTCAATCATTGTCAACCATAGTGAACCATGGTCAACCATATTTAACATATTCAACCATGGAAAAGGATGGTCAACATGGTCAACCATGTTAACTATGGTTACCCATGTTAATTGTTGTTGACCATGTCTACCATGGTCAACCATGTTGTCTATGGATGACCATGGTCAACCATGTAGATTATGTTTGACCATGTAGACTATACAAGGCCATAGTTGACCACGTTCGACCATGGTTGAATATGGTTGACTATTATTAACAATGTTGACTATGGTTTACCATGGTCAAGCAAGGTCATCCATGTTGTCTATGGTTGACCATGGTCAACCATGTTGATGATGGTTGACCATGTAGACTATGTATAACCATGTTTAACCATGTTTAACAATGGTTCTCTATGGTTTCCCATGAAAGTCTTTAGTTGACTATGTTTGACCATGTTTGAATTTGTTTGACCATGGTTGACCTTGGTTAACTATGTTTGAACATAGTTGACCATGGTTGATTATTGTTTACTATGGTTGGCTTCAATTAAAATGTGACTTTGGTGAAGGGTTATTTCTAATTTTGATGTGAGGACATGTTTTTCACATTATGATGTTAGGTTATGTTCATCACATTGCAATGTTGGGTTTTGGTCAACACATACTGATGTCGAGTTATGTTTGTTACATTGCAACATTGGGTTATGGTCATTGCAGTGCAATATCAGGTTTTTTTCATCACATTATGAGGTCGAGCTATGGTCATCACATTGCAATGTTGGGTTTTCTTCATTACATTATGGCGTAGGGTTATGCTCGTCACATTGCGACATTGGGATATATCCATCACATTCCAACGTCGGGTTATGTTCATGACATTGCGATGTAGGGTTATGTTCATCTGATTGTGACATTGGGATTTTTATGTCACATTACGTCATTGGGTTTTGTACGTTAAATCAAGATGTTGGGGTATGTTTGACATATTTAGGTTATCACATTGCAACGTTGGATTTTGTTTGTTACATTACGATGTCGGGCTATGTTTTTCACATTTGAAATTGGGATATGTTTGACACTTTTAGTTAAAGACATCAGGTTATGTTCATGTCATTATGACATTGGGCTACGTTTGTCATATTGTGACGTATGGATTTTGTATGTCACATTAAAACGTTGGGTTGTATACATCACATTGTAACATTCTCTTTTGTATGTAAGATTGCAACATCGGGGTATGTTATTCATATTCCTACGGTGGGATATGTTCATCATATTGTGATGTTGGGTTATGTAGGATTGCATCACAATGTGATGTTAGTGAAATCTTATGTTCAAATATGATGTTGGAATATGTTCGTCACATTGTGACATCAGGTTACATTCATCACATTGCGACGTCAAGTTTCATCACATTGAAACATCAAGTTATGTTCATCACAATGCAATGTTGACACATTGAAAAATAAAAGTTTTGATGAAGTTTTTAGAAAAAAATTCTAGTGATGTTTTTTCTTTGTCACAAAGATAGGAATTTTGAATTGACACAATGTATCACATGGAAGGAAACTTCGCTATGATGTGATGTAAATTTAAACTTTATCATGGTTTATTGGATTGGAGGTAAATTAAAACTCTATCATAGTTTTATTGGATCAAAGATTAATTAAATATTTATCATAGTTTAAGATATGTATTTGAAATATTTTGTCAAAGTCACTTCATATGATCAAATGTTAATTAAATCTTTATCATAGTTTAAGATAGTTATATGAAATATTTTGTCCAAGTCATTATAGTGATTGAAGATATGGAACAAGTCACTCATAGCTCATCAACATCAAATGGGTGATGTGGAAATGGTCTGAAGAGGCTATGAATAATGTTAAAAAGAAAATGTCATGTGCATGGAACCATTGACCAAAGTTTCTTTTTAATTTAAGGTTTTTTTCATTTTACTACACCCTTATAAGTAATTTAGTTTTGGAGTAAGTTTTCTACAAAGGTTGACATGTGTATGTCTTGTGAAGCTTGGTGACGGTCAGAACTTTTGTGTGTTGGTAAATCAATGTAACCTAAATTTACATCATGGATGCTTATGCTTATGTTATCATGAATGACAATGTATGTTTGTATTGGGTTGCACACAAATAAAGTGATGGTTCATGGATCTATAAACCATGGTGAGTATCACATGAAAATGTATTAAAAGAATTTATATGGAGCACTAGAAGAAGCTCAAGAGGATAGTAGATGAGGAAAGTACTCAATTATAGTTAGAGCAAAGATGGATGCATGTAAAGAAGTAGTTAAATGTTTCTTGCATCATTTTATTGGGCATACAGTGGTAAGATAAGTACTTGGTCTATATAATTGTATTTGGAGTAGGAGGGATGGTTTAAATGAAAGGGTTTGATGTTTCATAGCATCACATGCTTAAGCATACTATAGTAGGTGTTTTTTAGGTATGCCTACCCTTGGTTTGATGGTTCACTGACCTGTAAAGTCTAGATGTAGAATTACATGATAGGGGGCATGTTGTATGCTAGAATACCTTGTGAGTAAATGTGAGTAGGATAGGTAGTTATCCCAAGTCAAGTTTAAAGAGGGGAATGTTGGGTTAATATTGACTCAATCATAAAGTTTTAAAGTTTTATGATAGTGTTTTTGATAGAGCATAATGGCATGGAATCATTATTGATGGATTCAAGAAACTGAGAGTTTGGATCTGTGGAGGAATTGGGTAAATTGTGAAATTGGTGAAAATACCAAATATGAATAAGTTCAAAGATTTAATCGTTGCAAAGGTGTCAAATTGATAGGAAATGGGGTCACAATTTCCTTAGAGGAGAAAAATAATTTGATCAAGGGTCATATTAGAGAAGCAATGTCTAAAAATTCATGGTGGTCATGTGTCTATTAGAATAAAAATATCTAAATATGTATGTGTGTGTGTGTTGATTTCTAGAGAAAAACCTCGAAAATTAGACGTGGACACCAAAAATATGATGTGGACCCAAAAATCCAACATGGACCCTATTGGATGACATGGATGTGTCATGAAAATGTCAGGTAGAGTCAAGCTTACAAGTGGCATCCATGAAGAAGGACAAATGCCATAGTGGAATCGCATAAGGTGGTTTTAAAATAGTGATTTGGTAGTTTGTGGAGGCTCACGTAGTGGTATTAGAAACTAGAGATGGGTCTTTACCATTTCTATTGGTGTGTCATGCATCCTAATGTTTTTTAATTGAGAAGAAAAAGGGTGGTGTTAAAGATTAGTGAGGTTCAACCTCCACAATATCCAAATTTGTGTCATGAGTTCGATGGAACATCACATCATGATATGAAGAAAGTCGGTATCAAAATGAGAAATTAGTGGTTTACAGAGTCCCAATATGTGGTTTTGGAAACCACATTTGACCTCCATGGTATCTAGGGATGTGACATGAGTCTTAGCAACATGGAAAACTTTAGGAGCTAAATTTCACCCATGAGCTAATTTTCCATGTTTTGGTGTTAAAGGTCGAAGTTCAATGGGGTTTGACCTCTAAAATTAATGGATGTGTGCCACGTGTATTAATGAGACCACCATTGTGGGAACTTATACACAGGAGGACGGGGATGGGACCCCTTAGTCACATCAAATAAAGGTTATCTACCATCTTTAAGGCTCATCAGTATGAAAGAATGTAAGCCACATGTTATAAATTTAATGATGTTAATAAAGGTATAAAGTGTATGTATATGTATATGTATGTGTGTGTGAGAGAGTGTGAATGTGTGTTGATTCAATATGGATCCAAATATGCAAATGGTTACAAGACTCAATACCTGCAAGCATAATTCATTAATTAAGGAAGGTTAGTAACTATGTAAAAGACAATGCAAAGCAAAGTGGACTAAGACAAAGGAGAAGAAAACATGAATTAATAAAAATAAAAATAAAAAATAGGAGAGAAAACATTGAGGAATGGGAAATGAAAGTTCAATCCTATTGGTCTTCCCATTACCCCATCTCTCCCTATTTCTTATTATATTTTCACTCTCAAATGACTTTTTATCCAAGGAGGATTGTATGCATAGAGAACCATGAACAACATTCTAACCAGATATTGTCGAAATGAAAGTTGAGAAACCATTCGAAGTTGGTTTTCCCATTTGGGTTTCCAGGGTAAAATCTATGTGTCAATTATGTGTGTGATTTTATCACATTGTGATGGATTTTTATTTACAATTTCATTCAATGGATTTTTATGGTAAAATATGTGTAGCATTGACATCAATTTTTTTGTTGGATTTAGTATGCAAGTTATTGGAAGCAGTTCTTTGTATTTAATCATTGCCTATGTTTTATTCATGGTGTGAAAATCCAAGCCCGAATATAGCTCTATCAAATTCACCCAAAATTTCATTCTCCATTAGAAATGGATGAAATCCAACATCTAGTAAACCTCCACCATTGGATGCCAAACCAATCTAGAGATCAATAGTTTCCATTATGAAGTTGTTGCAATAAGTTAGATGGTTTCAAAATTGGATGAGAATTTTGTTTTTGTTTGTTGGTTGATTTGAGATCCTGTGAACTTTTCCTCTTACCGAAAGAAGTCGTACCCATCTCTCTTTGAGTATTGTAGTGAGTGAATTCCTCCTTGATTCATTTTCTCACCAATTGATAATTTGTACGGGATCGTACCTGTTGTACATTGGAGTGGCTCTACGTATCACATTTTAGTTTGACTACTGGCATAGTAATTAAATATATTGGAATCCCCATAGCCCCATATGGAAATGGATTTGATGGTTGGTGAAATCAATTGATTATCTACATATTGGTTATTGTTGGATTGAATGCTAGAATTGGGATTTACTTGAATTAGTTCATACGTTGGGTGTTATGTCTCATAAAGAGTAAACTTTGCTTTAGTTGTGCGTGGACCATATAATATAACATCCCTTGTAATTTGTGATAGACATGTGTTAACTATTCTCTTCAACATTCTCATTCATTTTTAATATAATGGGATGTTGAACCACAATTATTCCAAATTTCCCAATCAAAACTACTTGCTTTATGTTGGTGGTAGAAGCCATAACCGTGTGCTAGTAATTCTAATACCCCAACGTAACTAATAATTTGTTGATTCACTAGTTAATATATGTCAATAGACTCATTTATTTAATTTCCCATGGAAGTGCATGTTGTAGCCAATGTGTATTGTAGAAATGTCACCCATACCCATACATTGGTTATCATGCAGGTCAATTATTTGAGCAGAGTGATGATCTAAGTTTTCATAAAAAAAAAAAAATAGCTTACTGAGAATATAAGTGTTGAGAATACTTTGAGCACCCAATCAAATATTGAATTGTTGAGTTGGTGCATTATTCCCACCGAGCTTGAATACATACAGGGAATTTTATGGCATTGACCAAGTTGTATATTTGTTGTTAATTGACATCACCTACAGAAGTTGGTTGTATCCATTCATGTACATAGGACATTTCAAATCCAAAAAATAAAACCATATTCTCATACCCCAAGGGTTACACTAGACAACATTRGGTAATTCATTGGCATATTGTAGTATTKCATGCTTGTAGAAGAACAAAGAGTAGAGAAATTTGCACACATATTGCATCAACAACAGAGAACCAATTATCTTATCTCCACAAATATCCTTATTGGTGAAATGGACATGCACAATGGATTGGCTCTTGATGGGAACTCATTTGAACCTACACATACCAATAGAATCTTTTGGAACTAGCCTACACTAAGAAGAGAGGCCTTGTAACCATTTTGGAAACAAATATATTTGTACAAGACAAAGAAACATAGATCAAAAGTTAAATTCTCCATAGTATCCATTTTKGTGAAGTGAGTAGGCTATAAGTCCCTCGTTTACAGATCATAAGTTGAATCCTTGACTATGACATAGTTGGCATACCTTTGAAGAGAGTGCAGACTAAACATGGGTAAAACAAATAGAGAAAGGTTGGAAGATTGAAGGGTCATCAATTTTCATCATCAAGAAGAGAAAAAACACTTGAAAGAGGTCCAGATGTATGACCAAAGGATGGCACAGATGGAGAAGAAACTTGAGACCTCTGCCAAATTATTGTCATTGCTAAAGTATCAATTAGATGAACATCGTGAATCCCTTACAATTGTCATGGTAAATTAGGAAAAGAGTAGAGTATGATTTGTGCAATTAGGACAGAAGTTCATCCAAATGGATAGATGTCAAGAGGATAGGTTCAGTCAAATGATAGCTCAACTACATCGAGAGTTTGAAGAGAAGAAAGAAGCATTGGAAAAGCTACAAGTAGTTGTCTAATAGCACTGGCAAGCAAGGACATTTTCCATTTCCATTGTCGAGGCCAACACCATGACTAAGACAACTCTTGTAAGCTCACCCATTCTAAGCCCCATTGCATCAATACCGAGAGTCAAGAAAGAAGGCTTATATTTCAATGGAAGGGGGGGAAATCCCATGACTAGGAAGACCACTTTTTTGAATGTGAAAGACATGGAAAAGTTGTCCTACTCATAAAAGGAAAGAGAAATAGAAAAGGAAGAGAGAAACACAGTCCCACTCTATCCTTCTTATGGAATATTGCAGAAGGGCAGTGATGAGGAAATTATAAAGACTCAGCCTGCACTAGAACTTAGAAAAAGTGACAAGAAGATTAGCCAAAACAAAAAGATAAAGAGCAAGAAGTCTACATCAAAAAAGGAATCCCTTGTTTGTAATCTCTACAAGAGGAAAGGCCATAGAACTGCTAGTTATTGGTGTGCCAAAGTATGTCTCTTTTGTGAGAAGAACTTCCATCTTGAGGCATATTTCTGGGAGAAGAAATCCACATGCCACAATCTAGGCTATTTTCCAAGGAAAAAAGGAAAGAAGGCTTCCCCAAACCAACAACAAACTCGGAGGCACTTGGAGAAAAGAAGTGTGTCAAGTAGTTTACACGGTATCGCCAAGATTTTTTTCCACCACCACAAGTTGAGTGGATATTGGGAAGCAAAGTGTCAGCGTCTTCATTCAATGCTTCACCCCAGAAACCACACAGCCAAGAGAAGAGTGTGGAGAGTGAAGAGTAAGGAGGATGAAGAGATATTTTCATCTCCAACCCAAGGATAAGAAGTTGTCTAAGGAGTTGCAGCAGCACAAGAGATCAACATTACCAATGAAGCAAGCATATGTTCAGTGGAAAGAGGAGAGATCAATGAAGGATCTCTACCATGGGATGATGTTTCTTTCATTGTAATATAATTGAAGAATGACTCTCCTACGAATGAAACAACTTACCAATGATCAAGTCTCTTACATAGAGCATATAGGGATATGCAAGATTGTCATCCAATTGACATGGCTACAAAGAATTGTTTCCATGCGAGAAAGAAATTTGTCCTAGCAGAAGAATGCAATCCGCACTTTCTCTTGTGGAATGTTTACATGATGGAATATCTTGTTAGGGCCACACTGAACAAGAAGACCAACATTTGAATTGGATTCATTGACTAACAAGATGGACCATCTCCAAGTCTGAGAGACATGGGAATGAGAGTAGTAGTATATTACAGTTTCAAAATATCTTGGTGGCTAGGGATTGAATAATACACACATATTCAATGAGGTGTTGGTAGCAACATGTGTTTGGAGATTAATTATAGGTAAGGGTGTATGGTGTCAACTAAACAAAATGGAAGATTGGATAAGGAACCCGGTTAAGAAGTGGAAAAATGCCTCAATCATACGGAAATGTAATGGTTTTAGCATTTCCACTTATTGGATAGTGGCTTGTATGGAAGATTTGATATGAGTGAAGGATAGAATTGGTGCAGACCCTTGGGTTAGTAGTGGGTAAGGCTTCATGATATGAAATCCAATGACTTGATTTGCAAATAACTTAAAGCATAAATGGACTTAGTTTAATTTATAAATCTTAATGAACAATTAAAAATATTGAATTGAAGAAAATGCATAGTAGAAAGACAAAAACACAAGTTGATAATGGAGTTCACCCATCTTAGGATACATATCTGAGCTCACAAACCACGCAACTGCTCCATTAATGATGTCAAATGCTTAATTACATCAAATGGTCTATGATCTACCATAAAGTATGTCTTTGGATTCTTCAGGAAGACTGCAACATGCTTGGGAACAACTTTCTCTTATCTTCCTACAATCAAAAATGGTTGAAAAATGTTGGGTCCTTCAATTATACAGGAAAATACATTTGTATAATAATAAATTTCCATCAAAACCTTTCAATGATGATCCACTGATCTGTTGCAAATGGTTTACTAGCCTAGCAAAACCTCTCTCCACTCTCGGTTTGCCAAAATTGGCTACAAAAACCCACTTTTCTAAAGTTTATATAGGAAAAACATCTGCATATATACAATATTACAACAATTCTTTACAAATTTGAACTATGGTGCAATGGAAAGGTCATATGGATATAAGGCCATAGTTCGATGGCTTGGCTCGACTACTAATCATAGTGATCTTTCGAGCTTATAGAATATTGTAATAAGAAAATGATATATGTTTGTTTGGATAAGCAAGGAATAAGGTTTGGCACAATGGTTAAATATAGTGGTATGTTGGGTAGAGGTCGTGGGGTCGACCCCTCACGACACCTGGTTTAACTAATGGATAACATTGTCATCTTAAATATAATTTTTCCACTATCTGTATTAACAACGGTGGCATATTAGTTAAGTTGTTGAGTTTGTTGGCAGAGGTTGCAGGGTCAAACCCATGGACCCTCCACTTTTTTCGTTATCGAATAACAGTTTGACCTCAAATACAATATTATCGCTAACCATAAAAATTTCCACCCATGGTGTAACGGTAGGACATTACATTGGTTGCAAATAGGTCGGGGGTTCGATCCACTCGCCCGATCGTTCTGGGATCGATCAGGACATTTTGGGTAAAATCATGTTGTCACGTGGCGACCACATCACTACCCAGTCAACCGTTATGTCAACTCCATGTCACCCTGTCGTACTGCCACTTGCACTACCATGTCATCTCATTGTGATGCCATGTCAACGTCCATACAATGCTAAATGTCCTACCATGTTTGCATATGTACACCCAATCACCATGCCATGTCAACATCCATATCAACCAGTCATCATGCCATGTCAGCATATGTATAGTGTATATACTACCACGTCATGGTCCATACTTCCATTTGTGATCCTATGATGATGCCACATGTCATCCCTGTCAGCAATTTTCCCTATTTGGTCGAAACTTCAAAACACGATAACTTTCTCATACGATG
Organism: Picea sitchensis; assembly: GCA_010110895.2. NCBI lineage: Eukaryota > Viridiplantae > Streptophyta > Pinopsida > Pinales > Pinaceae > Picea > Picea sitchensis. The sequence continues at coordinate 96,827 of SNQJ01S0034149.1, read as the reverse complement.
TCCATTTGAGCTCGTTCAAGCGTCGTTGGAGATATCTCATTGGGATCTTCGACATAAGTACATTTTCATCAGAATTTGAGAACTTCATTTTTTGTTGGTCAAAGATACACTTGGATCAAACCTCCCCACAAAAAGAAAGTTTTGGTCTGCCAAAAGACTACATACATGGTTTGACTTGTCGCTCTGGATTGTATACTTTCAAAAACATAAGAACACTATGTTGCGTATAAGCGATGTTATAACAGGGCATCACTTGTACAATTTTCCCTTCTAGGGGTTCTATACACAACATGTGATATTTACAACAATGGAAGCAAACAGTCTTGGATATGTGTTACCCATTTCTTACCAAAATTGGCTAATGGATTCTCTTTTTTGGGTTTCTCCTCTTGGATTGTTGGTGCTTGACCAACTCTTTCATCTTCTACCCCTTTCTTCATGAGTGAATGCACAATTTTCTTTCCCATCTTAATCAGCATCTTTCAATCCAATGACCACTCATATTGCAATGAGTGCAATAATTATTTGACCGCAATTCCTTCTTGTCATGCTCCACATTCAGTTTTGGAGAGTGGTCTTTACTTCTTTCCTCCTTCCTAGTAGGCATGACCTTCCTGTACAAGGACTTTCTCTTCCAACATTTGGAAACACAATGGTTATGTAATCCACAAAACGTACATGGATACTATGTTTCGCATTACCATTCTTATTATAGTCAAAGAATACATTGGAATAATCTGGTCTATTATACCTTTCATGGTGGTTCTTGTTGCAAGTCTTCCGAGAATAAATTATCTTCACTCTTTCGGGATGTTCACCTCTCATTCGAGATGCCTTGCATTCTTTATCACTTTCATGAAGTGATGTGCTTTCGCTTTAAGGTATTTCTATAATGGATTAGACTCGTCTCTTGAATCATGTATTGCTTGATCGACCTTGGAGTATTCTTCAACTTCTCCTTTTCCATATCCAAAAATACATAGCAAAGTCTTTCTACAACCTCTATGGGATTAGTCATTCCTTGGCCATTAATTCCAAGACCCTTTCCATCATAACCCATCTTCGTTAGTATCTTAAAACCAATACCATGAGTTTGTTTCTCAAATTCACCCAAGGAGTTATCTACCTTTTAATGGGAAGAAAGAGAAAATGGTGACTCACTTACATTGCATTCCTCAGTGAAAAATTGTGAATCTATGGTAGAATATGATCTCTTTTACACGATTGACTCCTCTTCGTCCTTTCAGTCATCTTTCTAAAGCTTTTCTAAAAGTTCATCCTTGGTTTGCAATTCAAGATGCAACTTTTGTTTCTTATCCTTAGAGACTCGCAGTAACCCTCTCAATTTAGAATTCTCTTCCTGAATCTATTGGTTAATCTCTTCAAGTTCCTGAAGTCTTGCTTGCTTCAAAGCTTTTCCCATGATTGTCCTCTTGCAACATGCTCTTCAAACTGCAAATCTTTTCAAACTAGCTCTCATACCAAAATTGATCTGAAATCCAATGACTTGATTTGCAAATAAATTAAAGCGTAAATGGACTTATCATAAAGCTTAATGAACAACGGAAAATGTTGAATTGAAAAAAATGCATAGCAGGAAGACAAAAACACAAGCTGATAACGAAGTTCACCCATCCTCGGCTACGTATCTAGGCCCACTTCAACCACACAACTGCTCCATTAATGATGTCAAATGCTTAATTACATCAAATGGACTCCAACCTGTCGTAAAGTATGTCTTTGGATTCTTCAGGAAGACTGCAACATGCTTAGGAAAAACTTTCCCTTCTCTTCCTCAGTAAAAAAGGCTTGAAAAATGCTCAGTCCTTCAATTATACTGGAAAATGCATTTGTATAATAATAAATTCTCTGCAAAACCTTTCAATGATGAGCCATTGATCTGCTGCAAATGGTTTACTAGCCTAGCAAAACCTCTATCCACTCTCTGTTTTCCAAAATTAGCTACAAAAACCCACTTTTCTAAAGTTTATGTAGGAAAAACATCTGCATTTATACAATATTACATCAATTCTTTACAAATTCGAATTATGGTGTAATGGCAAGGTCGTATGGATATATGGCCATAGGTAAATGGCTCGAATCCTAACCATGGGTATTTTCTAGGCTTATAGAATATCATAATAACAAAACGGTGTATATTTGTTTGGCTAAACAAGGAATAAGGTTTGGAGCAATGGTTAAATATAACAGTCAGTTGGGCCAAGGTCACGGGGTTAACTCCTCGCCGACACCAATTTAACTAATGGATAACATTGGCAGCTTAAATATAATTTTTGTCACTACCCATATTACGTAACAACGGAGGCATATTGGTTAAGTTGTGGAATTTGTTGGCAGAGGTTGCACGATGAAATCTGTGGACCCTCAGCCTTTTTGGTTATCAGATAACAGTTTGACCTTAAATACAATAATATCGCTAATCATAACAAGTTCCACCCATGGCGTAACGGTAGGACGTTAAATTGGTTGTGAATAGGTCGGTGGTTCAATCCACCCGACCGTTCTGAAATGGATAAATCGGGCTACCACATGTTGGAACCTGATTAGCCCACATGGAGGCCACGTCACTTCCCAGTCAACCACAACATCAGCGACATGTCACCTTGTCATATTTCCACCTGTGTTGCCACATAATTTTACCATAGTTCCACATCAATGTACATATAGTGCCACCTGTCCTTCCACATCAACATTTGTACACCCAATCAGCATGCCATGTCAACATCTGCACAACCCTGTCATCATGTCATGTTAGCATCCATACAATGTCCATACTTCCATGGCATGGTTCGTATTGCCACATGTCATCCTGTGATGATGCCACATGTCATTCCTATCAACACTTTTGCTTGTTTGGTCGAAACTTCATAATGCGATAACTTTCTCAAATGACATTCATTTGAGCCCATTCAAGCATTGTTGGAAAGTTCTCATCGAGTTCTTGGACATGAACACATTTTCATCAGAGTTTGAGAAATTCATTTCAGTCAAATATCCACCTGGATCACTTCAAGATTTCATATGCTTTGATCAATTATCTTCATGGTAAATGTATTTTCTTTTTTAGCTAGGTAGCATAATCAAAGTTAACCATGATATAGAAACAAGAATGGAAGACATCAATTGTGATTGGTGTAGTTGGTCAAGAATCAAAAGAATTGGGAACCTATGTATCTATCATTAGATTTTGTCATGGGAGAATCAAATATGATGAGGACGAGCTTATATGGCCAAACAATGCTAGAGGGATTTATACTCTAAAAGTGGGATATCAAGATCTGTGTCCAAATGAGGGTTTTGATGAGTTATCTTGGTGGTGGAAATGCATTTGTAAGTTTAAGTGTTCACTTAAATCATGCTTATTCACGTGGTTTAGAACTTAAAAATATGGTACTTACTTGAGACAACCTACAAAAGAGAGCCAAAAAAAGGCCCCAACTAGAGTACCTTTTGCAATGTTGATGAATAAAATGTTTCTCGTCTATTATTGTCTTGTTCTTACACTTGTTAGGTTTTGAATGAAGTGGAATCTATCACATGTTTAAGGGCTATTTGGAGTGGAAATACATTAGAATAAGGATTAAATAGATGGCACAATAATCCAATAGTTAAAAATATCAAATCACTTCCTTTGATTATAGCTTGGGGAATATGGTTAAGTCAAAATTCCAACATTTTTTAAGGTAAGAGTGTACTTTGTTTACAATCTTGTATTCATGGTATGTCCAATCTTGATGGTTTTAAATAGTATAGAAAGAAAAAACCACAAAGGCATATCACCCCATAGCGTAGATTGATAAAAAGTAGTTCTTGGACATGATTTGACAGGGCTTATCAAGGTGATCCTTCTATTTGTGGTGCAAGTGAAGTCATTTATATAAGTGAAGATCATGCTTTAAAGTTCAAAGCTAGTTTAGGTAGGGGCACCAACAATTATGTAGAACTTTTGGCCCTAAAACTACTTCTAATCCTAGTAAATGGAAAAAGTTTCATTAAATTGTAAATATTTGGTGACTAACCAGGATAAATCCATCTTAACCCCGGAGTTATCAATAATGCTAATGCTCATGCTCGAGAGATTTGATCCATCTCGAAGCTTGATAGATCCGGAGTTAAGAAGGATCTATCATAGTTTTATAACAAATATTCCTTTTCTCCAAATTCTTTAAACCACTTTCAAGTATTTTTGATATGTTATATAATTATTTTTTATTGTTTTCTAATTTTTTTGAGTGAAAACAAATTGTTTTCCAAATCAAATTTGTATGCAATATATACATATGTGTGAGCATTGTGATTCTCACACATTTAATTTGGGTTCACAAGTGGGAATGGTGAATGTATTACTACAACTAGTTATTACATAAATATCATAAACCTCCCATACATAATACAAAGAAGTTATGCTTGTTAGTGGAAATATAAAAAAAAAAAAAGTTATAAATTATCTGTGTTAATAAGATTAATATACATAATACAAAGAAGTTATGCTTGTTAGTGAAAATATAAAAAAAAGTTATAAATTATCTGTGTTAATAAGATTAATACATCTATACTTTGGTGTGTTTCATCTTGTGATTATTTATATTTATGTTGTTTCCACTTGTCACTTTTGATTGCATATAAGCTTATGTACATAAATGTCAATTCATTGTGATTGTGATTGTGTTGGTGGTATAAACCATTAGAAAATTATAATGTCAATTCATTGTGATTGTGTTGGTGGTATAAACCATTAGAAAATTATATCAGTTCAGTACATTCTCCTCCATGCCTCCTCATCCGATGAGGATCTTTGCTTTGAATGATGTTTTGTTTTTCAGTTTAATATATTTAAACTTCCAGTGGAGGTTCGAATAAGCATCCACAAAGCTTTGAATAAAATATAGATAAAGAAAAAACCCTAATTCCTTCTCATTGGAAAAAACCTAAACCCAAAGAAAAACCTAAACTATAAACATACATGGACCGCAGAGTCTAGACTCCAGTACTCTGCTATGTACAACAATATTTGTTTTATTCCTTTTTGTTTCTTTTGTACGGTACTTAAATCTATGACAACTCCTAGACCTCACCAAACCTAAAACGTAAATTTATGACAACTCCTAGACCTCACCAAACCTAAAATTTAGTGGATGAATTCAAAATTTAAATACTACTGGAGAGTTTCAAATGTAGTGAATTATACTTTACATTTAGGTTTGCAATAAGAGATGTGCTTGCAGTCAACAAGAATGTCAACAATTGTTGTTTCTTTAGTATAAAGAGGTAGGAGAAAATATAAATCAAGTTGATTAGGGATTGCTCCTCTACTCCTTTTGGATAAGTGATTGATATTCAATATTAGTTTTGGTTTTTGCTATTATATACTTGTTTTGATTATTGTGTGGATTGATTAATTAAGTAGATCTTTTGTTTATGTGTTTTTCTTATTTATATTTATTTTAATGTTTTTTATTATTTTATTATTAATTTAATATTATTTTATTATTTTATGGATATTTTACTATTATTTTAATGTGTTATGTTACATGGACATATTTCCTATACTAGAGTGTAGAGCACCTTTAGATGCAATTAGTGGTATTTAATCTGATGAATGGGTTTAGTAACTTAGATAATTACGTGTTGAAGCCCATTTTTGGTGAGATATAAATTGTGAAGTTTGCATTTAATACTATTTATTTTCATCATGTGTTCAGATAAAGATATGTTGAAATTAATGGCTCTTTAAAGCTGGATTGAAACCAGGACCTAGTATTTAGCACACTCAAGAGTTTCAAGATGGGAAATCCACTAAATATTCAATTTGCTTATGTTCATTTTAAGACATTTCAAAGTTTGATGGCTTATATGGACAATATTGCATTGTTTCATTTAAACAACTCTACTAATTGATTACACATTTGTTCATTATAATAATGTAAAAGCAACCATATATGTAATCAACAACATAGCATTTTACCACACTAAAGACAACTCATTTTATTATATACAAAAAACAGAGAGTTAATCGTACAAAATGGGACAACATAAAGGTCCATGATAATCAAAATGTCAATAAAGAATTGTTACAAATATCGGTAACATGTCATCATCCAATTGAGACAATATGTCAACATTCAACAAAATGTTTCATCTTCATAAACAAACATTCTAAAATATATGGCTTGTAACATTCAATTTCAATGATCATCATTCATCACTTGAATTGTCATTGTTGCTCAAGTTGCTTGCGTGCCTCATTTCTTCATCACTTGTAGAGGATATTGTAATTGGATTATTTGGAATGTTTCCCCCTCCTCATGTTAGATTTAAAAACACAAAAATAAAGTGTAATGAGTATATTTACATTTGTAATACAATACACTCATTACATTCTTTTGAAGTCATTCCTTATGTTGTCTCTCAACAAATATTCTATTGGATGCATTCCATATTTTGTTTCCAAATTATAAGATATAATTAAAGGTTTTTGTTGTTCCATTAATTATAAAATAAGAGAAGTACAACAACATAGCTACTTACAAATTGTTCAATTAACACACTCCAACATATACTCACAACCTATACTTAATCTAATGTCAATCAAATGATCAGATGACCATTTTTTGTGTGTTAGCACTTGTTGGAAAACATCTAATCACGGTTGTAAATTAATTAAAATATAAACATCATGACACAGTCGCACCCTTGGGCACGTCCGCTTCCTCAGGACCTTATTTTCCCTTGGCCCGAAGAACTAAAATGTTCTTCTATTTCCCTATCGGGAAATCTGCATCCACGGTTCTCTCCGTGCACGATCCCCCTTCCCTGCACTCGGAGGATCGAAACTCGCAACTTCGCAAGTTTGAAGTTCAAACACTATACTCTTGGATCCCCGAGACCCGATGTGTCAGTCAACGCTGACTTCCTCTTTCCTCTATCGAAACTTCGGCTCTATCGCGACTTCGCCACTCGCGACACCAAACACTCGATTCTTCAACATCCGATAACCGATGCGCCGAAATGCCGAAACTCGCGATCTCGCTCCCTCGCGACTTCGCTTCTCGCGAGGTCAAATAATTTCCCCGTCGACTCCCGATGCCCGAGACGCCGAACCTCCGATAGTTTATGCCACCTGTCATCCACTATCTCCTGTGTCCCACACTACTTACGTAGCTGTCGGGGCATCGCATCTCTCTATATCGCGACTTTTGTTGCGTAGATTTGGAGTCTCGCCTCACGAACTCCCAATATGTCGATCCACGAGTAGAACCAACGCTCCTCGTGATCCTGATCAACGGCACTGTCCTCCTGAACCTCAAACCTTTGGGAAATATAACATCGTATCTCCCCTGCAACTTTCCAAGATCTAACGATCCTCGGAGATTTCCGACCATCCGTTCCTCCTTCGACGATTCTGTGAAATGACTGTGTTCCTTCTTAGAACTTATCCTCCTGCGCGTAACTTACAACGCTCTTTGCAGCTTTCAGTAGTAACTCCCCTGCACTATCCTTCAACGAATTTGCAGACCTATTTCTCCTGAGCTTTGCTACGACTTCAAGTCCTCCTGAAAATCTCTTGCTCGCACTCCTTGCGGCAAATCTTCGACAACGTCGAAGTGTTGAAGTCACTCGACTCTGCGCACACCTGTAGCAATAGTCTTCCAGTCCCTTTGCTCAGAATCGCAACTCTGAGACTTAGCTTGGCCTGCGCACTCCTTGCACGGCACTGTGCCTAACTGCACTCTCGAGATGAGAACAAAAGTTAACTCTAATTGAACCCTTCTGTCAACGCACTCCTTGCGAACAATTCAACTGCACTCTTTGCAAGAATCTTTTGTCTCAAACAGAGAAACAATTGAAACTCATTCTCACTTCCTCTCAGACTTCAAATCAACCATGAAATCGCATACACAGCATGTGAAACCAAATATATGATAGGAAGCAAACATTCATGAGCACAACATCAGTACACAGAGAAACAACACAAACCATGAATTTGAATCAAAGCTTTCTTCTATTAATTCAAATGTCTGTACATGGGTGTTTTTCCATACAGTTCTCTGCGTGCTCTTCTCTTCTGAATTCTCTAGCTAATGCTAATGTTACAATGATACAAAGGAGGGTGTCTATATCCGTTTTCCCTCTTGGACTCTAAAACTATCAAATCTAGAATTAAAATCCTATCTACCAATATTAACTACATTAAATGCCAACTAACTACTAAAGGACGAGAGCTATCCACTCAAGGTCCATTACAATACACAAGTGCGCTTCATTAAATCCACACATTAATGTTTTGCGCAACAATATCAAGGTGTTTTTTTCAAAATTTGTGCTGGCGCTGTCCAGCTGTCTCCCGCTTCCGCGCTGGCTCGCTTGATGTGCTGGCGATGCTCCTGCATCACATCACAACAACTATAAATTGTTGTCAACATATGTCCAAGGTACGGAAGGGAGAGCCGCGCGCCCGGTTGAGGAAACTCTAGGCCCATCAGGTGCAGACTGCAGCCGTCCACAAGAAGAGCTCCTACGCGGCACCCGTTCAGCAACAAGACAAAGCCCTCGGCCCTCACTGATACACCGAAATGGGCGCGGAGGAGGGGGGGCAACCCCCCTCATACAGAAACATCACCGCCAACGACCGCTCTGGCAATAAAGAAAAACGCCCCGCATTCGAACCGCCCATGCAAGTTCGCTAACAACTTTTGGCTAGGGAACAAGGCCTCGGGAAGGAGATGGAGACGGAGGCGGGAACCTCCCATGCGAAGCCAACCCGAGGGTGGGAACCAGGTAAGTGCATACCACAAATGGACAAAGCACCGAGATACCTCATTAGCTCAACCAGAGTAGGAGAACACACCCAATTTATGAGAGAACATGCCCTTATAAGCAAGTTCCTGGGACTCTGGCCAACAGAAAGGGACCTCAACAAATGAATCAAGCACTGGTGGAACCCTAAGGGGGACTATGAGGTACAGCTCGGCTCCAAAGGCTTCTTCACAATCATTCTATACAATCTAGAGGACAAGGACAGGATATTTGAGTATGGGTCGTACTTTTTCAACTCAACAGGGCTATTCCTACGCTTCTGGACTGAAAGATTCAACCCTGACAAAGAGGGCTTCACCATGGCCCCTGTATGGATCTGCTTATACTCTTTACCGCAAGAGTTCTGGCTGGAAGAGATTCTAATGGGCATAGGGAATACTCCGGGTCAATATGTTAAAGCTTCAGAGGCCACCAGACAAAGAAAGTACACCTCCTACGCCCGGATCTGCGTCTATATGAATATCTCCAAAGCACTCCCTGGTGCGGTGACTCTTGAATACCAAGATGAGGACTGGCAACAAACCCTGGACTACGAGCACATTCCCTTCCGATGCAGGAGATGTCACGAGCACGGCCACCTCTACAGAGATTGCCCCCTACTCAAAGCAGCCGCCAAAGCAAATGAAAACGCACAGAAGGATGGCTTCACCACGGTTGCGTCAAAGAAGCGAAATCCACCAAGGAGGCAAATCCCAGACTCCAAGCAAAAAATCGCCACCAGAAACTCTTATGAGACCCTGAACCAACTGCCAGATGATGAGGACATCCAAGACCCGCACAAGAACCTGCAACAGCCTCAAGAAAATCCCCCAAATCCTACCC
>SNQJ01S0034149.1:76467-87161 GCA_010110895.2 Picea sitchensis | reverse complement strand
CCCCCCCAAGGTCGAGAAGCATACACAGAGGACAGGGGAGACGGAGATGGGGACACCCCAATGCAACTGGACGAACGAGATCTAGTAGGCATAGATCTAGAAAAGTTAGAAGAGGCCCTGAATCAAAAGGACCTGCAAACTCTTCCTGAAGAACAACTGCGCAAGGTGCATAAAGTATTTCTCAACTCCTCCGCAAGATCCACAGCACAGCTGGGCATAGCCACGGATTCGAGCTCTGGCTAGAAGAAAATCCTCCGAGAGAACAAAAGACGAGGGCGTAAAACAATGCAGCAATTGATCAAGGAGGCGGGCAATCTCATGATCAATTCAGGCAGATCCACAAGATCTCAGAGGTATACCTCCACACAACACCACCCGCCCAATGATGAAGATCATCACCTGGAACATCAGAGGACTCAATGGTAGGTCCAAACAAAGGACCCTCCGAGACTGCATAAAGGCAGAAAATCCAGACATTCTAATGTTACAGGAAACAAAATGTGCAGGAACAGAAGCTGACACCATTTTCCAATGAATTTGGCGAGAATGCAATTCCATATCAACAGACTCCATAGGTGCCTCCGGAGGCCTGGCCATCCTCTAGAATCCCTCCAACATCAGCATCAGCAACCCCTTCTCAACAGTAGGAACGATAACGGCTCACTTCGAAGTCAATGGCTCGAACTAGGAAGGAGACATCACCAATGTCTACGGCCCCCACAATCAGCAAGACAAGGATAAACTCATGAAGCGGCTTGAACTTATCAAGACCATGGTGACAACACAAAACTAGATCTTAGGAGGAGACTTCAATATGATCCTATCGCTGGAGGAGAAAACAGGAGGCACTAAGAAGCTAGAGCAAGACAGTGGTAAATTCAAAACTCTCATTGATCATCTTAAGTTAGTAGATATAGAAAACAGCACTGGCATCTTCACTTGGTCTAATCGTAGATCGGGCATTCAACACATTGCATGCCGTCTGGACCGCTTCTTGGTCACCGAGGAATTAATGGAGGCAGGCTCCTATCTGGAAAGCCTCATCCTGCCAAAAGCTGGTTCAGATCACTGGCCACTTGCCATCAACCTAGACACAGGAGAAATACCCAAGTTCAAGCCCTTTCGCTTTGAAAAATTATGGCTTTTACACCCAGACTTCCAGCAGCTAGCCCAATCCTGGTGGGCGCAGGCGGAAATAGACCATGGCTCCAGCATGTACAAATTCCAGCAAAGACTCAAAAACTTCAAGCAGCTGCTGAAGCAATGGAACAAGAACGAGTTCGGAAACATTTTTCAAAGCATCAGGAACATAGAAAGTCAGCTGGAGGAGATTCAAAACACCTTTATCTCTGGATCCAGAACAACCGATCTTATGAGAGAGGAGGAGAAGCTCCAAGCACAACTAGAAGAAAGAAGAAAGCAAGAGGAAATTCTATGGACGCAGAAATCCAGAGTACAATGGTTGAAGGAAGGGGAAAGGAATACAAAGTTCTTCCACAGAGAAATTATGCACCGACACCATGTCAACAGAATCACCCATTTAGAAGATGGCCAGGGCAACACAGTCAGAGAACACTCCAAAATTGAAGCAGAGCTAATCAACTTCTATCAGGACCTGCTAACGGAAACCAAGGAGGACAGAACAGAAGCTATACAAAGAATCACCAGGCACATTCCTTCACTGGTAACCCCGGAGCAAAACATGGCATTAACAAGGCCCATCGCCCAAGAGGAAGTAGATCAAGCAGTAAAAGACATGCCCCCAGGAAAAGCCCCAGACCCGGATGGGTTCACTATTGATTTCTTCTATCATTGCTGGGATCTGGTCAAAAAAGACGTCTGGGAAGTGGTAGAGGAATCGAGAACTTCAGGTGTGGTCCTCCCGGCCCTCAATGCAACCTTCCTAACTCTCATTCCGAAAGAAGAAAGAGTCACAAATCCCAAACAATTCAGGGCCATAGCCCTCTGCAACGTCATCTACAAAATAATAACGAAGGTAGTAGCCAACCGACTCAAACCCATTCCGACTCATGTCATCTCCAAAGAGCAGGCAAGGTATGTAGAAGGGAGACAAATCATGGACAACAGCATCCTGGCTCACGAGGTCATTCACTCCCTCAAGACTTGAAGAACCCCAGGTATGCTAATCAAACTCGACCTCTCCAAAGCGTTTGATCGAGCCAGCTGGCAATATCTCAGAGCCATCCTAGATTCTTTTGGTTTCGATCAAAGCTGGGTCAACTGGATCCTCAACCTCATCTTCTCAACATTCTTCTCCATCCTGGTAAATGGTTTCCCATCCAGACCTTTCTCTCCCTCCCGAGGCATCAGATAGGGAGACCCCCTCTCACCCTTCATGTTTGTGCTCATGGCGAAAGGCCTAGGCAGATGCATCAAGGTTGCACTCATCGATGGCTCCCTCAAAGGACTTCCTCTTCACAGCATTCAGCCAGCTCTCTCCCATAGTCAGTTCGTCGATGACACCCTCCTTCTGAACTCCCCCACAGTCCGGGAGGCCAACAAGCTCAACTCCATCCTCTCTGACTTCACGGAAGCCTCAGGCATGTCCCTAAACCATGACAAGTCCAAGCTCTACTTCTTCAACACTCCAACCCCTATTCAAACTCATATCTCCAGACTCCTATGTATACCCAGGAGCTCCCTTCCGTCCAATTATCTGGGCGTCCCCCTCACGGGAGCAGCCGCCAGATCCATCTCCTGGGATAGTCTTCTCCTTTCCATTTCTAACAGACTAAGTAATTGGACCTTTAGACCCCTCAACATTGCCTCACGGCTAGTCCTCCTAAATTCCGTTTTGCAGACTCTTCCCACCTATCTCTTCACGGCCCTAGCTGCTCCTAAACATGTTATCGGAGCCATCAGAAACCTTCAGAGGAATTTCCTCTGGCATGGACACCAACCTAATAAGAAATGGGCGTTAGTAACTGGGATAAACTCTGCACACCCAAAAGCCAAGGAGGATTAGGTCTCCGGGACCCGGGGAAGCTCAATCAAGTCATGGGAGCCAAGATCTGGTGGCGCTGGCTAAAAACCCCAATAGCGGCCTGGGCACAACTTTGGACACAAAAGTATGCCCCCCTCACGCCGGTCAACCGGCTAATAAGGCATAACAACAGAATCCAAGGATCCAACATCTGGAACACTGCATGGCAAAATCGCACTCTGGTACAGAACCACGCTTTTTGGGAAGTCCGAGATGTTCTGGCATGACTCCTGGCAGCAATTCAAACCCCTGAATGAAATAGAGGACCTATCCACTCTCAAGGACGCTCTCAATCCACACACCTCCTTAAAGGTTAAGGATCTTTGAAAACCTCAAGGACAACACCTTCCCTGGCGTCTATGGAAAACCTCTAACCAAGACCTTGGAGTTCCAGAGAATCTAAATCTACAGGGCTGGCAATCTCAAGCAAACCGCAAGAAGATTCCTAGAAGAGAAGGGCCAGACATCCTGAGATGGGGATACTCCACAGCGGGGACCTTCACAATAAAGGAATCCTACTTCCTTCACAGCAAATCCCAAGGCGAAATCAAAGAGCCCATATGGAGCAAAGTCTAGAATCCAGCTCTCTGGCCTAAGGTCTCCACCTTCCTATGGTTGGTGGTGCACAATAGGACCTTAACCTAGGATAACCTCCGGAAAAAAGGATTCATTGGGCCATCCCTCTGTGTACTCTGCCACCAACAAGAGGAAACCAAAGAACATCTCTTCAATGGATGTTGTTACAGTCAACAAATATGGGACCAGTGCGCGCACATCATGCACAAATCCAATCGATATCGAAACAGCATCAATGACACAATAGAGAACTGGGACCGCATCACCTACAACAACCCACTTCTAAACCACATCTAGCAGCTTCTACCAGGATTCGTCCTTTGGCAGCTCTAGAAGGAAAGAAACAAAAGAATTTTCCACTCCCAAGCTTCCACGTCGGAGGCCACATGGGGAAAAATCAGCTCTCTAATAAAGGAAACAATTAGGAGCAAATCATGGAATGTAGAGGGGACCTCAAATGCATTCCCGAGGAACAACGCATCCTTCAAAGCTGGAATCCCATCCTAACCAATCAATCAACACCAAGGATCAACAAACCTCTCCAGATCAGCCCAATCACCTGGTCCCCCCCCTCTGCACACTTCATCAAAATCAACTTTGATGGAGCCTCCAAAGGCAACCCGGGAACAGCAGGATATGGAGTAGTGATCAGAGACTCCAAAGGAGAGATCCTAGGCCTGATAACGGGCTTCTTAGGAGAAACAACAAACAATGTGGCAGAGCTAACAAGGTTACTGAGGGGCCTCCAAGCAGCTATGGACAAAGGCCACCGCAAAATGGTCCTAGAAGGTGACTCACAAGTCATTATCCATTTAATCACCAAAATCCTCAATGGAAGCCACCCCTCAAAAATCTCACCGAGTTGGCGTCTTTCCGAACTACTAGAAGACTTCAATTGCCTCCTTCAACCCCATCTCAGCATCATACCTTCCCATGTGAAGCGAGATGCAAACAGGGTAGCGGACTATCTAGCAAATGAAACAGTCGAAAGGGAAGCCGACTACTCCTGTTGGGTGGACCATGTCTCAGAATGCTCAGACATCCTCACCAGATGCCAAACTCTAGCCGCCAAGGACCTATCTCCCCTGGATGGGGTGCCACGTTGTTATTCGTAGACACGCGGATTGATGTCGGGACGCATTATTAATGCATCAACCGGCGACCATCCCCTCCACCATTAAGTCACCATGGATTACAGCAGCCATTACCAAGCGACGAGCCTCCTCGCGCAAGGGAACTGTACCAACCTCCAGTGGACACAGCACTAAGCCTTAATGGCTATGGCGATCGTGGTAGCCCTCTGCTTTATCAACGAGATGGAAAGCTTAGAGAAACATTTGATCATTGCAACGTTCACACCACCTGCGCGTTTGCAATATACTCCACCAGAGCAGAAATTCACGGCCCCTTCGAAGCTCTGGAGCAGAGCAGCCCGTCCGCTGGGAACCCTGGTCATTCCCAGGGTATCCACCATGCCCAGGGCACAAGGAAATCCGCGCAAAGGCTCATCTTGGTACACGACCGAGTCTCGACGCCAGCGACAAAGGAAGCTCGAACAAGCACTGGCCATAGCGTCCACTCAACAACGTTGGAAATCACGATCGCCTCCCATGGCGTACGTAGAGGAAATTGCTTTGGAGGATGCCATGCAGAGTTACCCCGAGCTCTCGCTGTTTACAGTCCCAGATAACTGGAACCCACCTACTGCTTTTGGAGAGGAAGATAAGCCTCCGCCCAGCGATATTCAGAAGGATTCCAAAGCTAATAGCCCGGAGGAGTATTTCCCCATCTGTTTTGTTGAAGAAGAGATCCCTCCCGACGAGACCACAGGGACGGTGACACAGTCTCTCAACCGTCCGGAGCAAACGAGCAGAGAAGCAACGGAGCCTGGACACCCGGCCTCCGTCGATAGCCAGTGGCTGGAGCAGCCACCCTTTACTGATTCGGCGCACCTCGCACTCATCTTCGAGCTAAGAACTCTGATGGACGACCAGGTTTTTCGCCTTGCCAGAATTGACCAACGGCTTGATATGTTCTTTGCGGCCCACTCCAAAAATCTACCACAAAGACAATGCCCGACATGTGCACAGCCATACGTGCTTCCAACACGCTGGCGACAGCAGGGAAACGAGAAGAGGCGCAAGGGTAAAGCGGTTAATGATCCTCTCAGTTAGGAGTCTCTCTTCTGTTATGCTTGAAGCTCTAGACCAGTTAGTTTTTTCAGTTTCTTTACATCTAGCTATGGCATACAGTTTGAACCTTACAAGTAACAGTGCCGGTTTCCTTCGGGCAAGACGAAACCATGTCTATTTTGTTAAAAGAGAAACACTTGGCATAGGATGCCCAGCTGTCTCGGTTTCCTGCTCAGGCGAGACAGCTGGCGTCACACTATAGATCCTATTTTGTCTATGATAATATAATAGGATCCATCTTTTTTACTTAAAAAAAAAAAAAACAACTATAAATTGTTAAGGAAAATGTAAGTACTCACCAAAAAATTGAGGTGTCTTGTTGGAGGCCAAAGGAAGTGTTGTTTGGTAATGTTGTCGATCATTTAACTATGTGATTGAATGACGGGGATCTAAGAAAAAATATTTCCCTAAAAGAAAATACACATGTTGCTTGTTAGACACTAGGGGGTGATAGCGTCAAATACATCTTTCATTTTTCCTATATTACAAAGTCTCCAAATAGGAAAGCTTAAGGTAATTCAAATTTCACAACTTCGAGAGCCAAGGTTTCGTTTTGAATGCTAGGTTGGGCAAGGAAGCTACATTATTCTAACATAGAATAGAATATCATGGCCTTGTAGATGTGGAACCTTTGAAACTAACTCCATCTTGGTGAATAACAGAGGAGGATATGAAGATTTGGCCAAGAGGCTAGATAAATTTCTCAAATCATGGTGCAATTTTTCTGTACATTGAAAACATAAATAATAAGCCTTTGAACCCATTCCAAGTCAATCATGCATGGTTAGGGGAAAAGGATTATAGAAATTTTGTTACAAATGCATGGATTAGATATGATCCTAATTAAGGGAGACAAATTGTTTTCAGTTCATATCTGCAATGAAAAAGGTTAAAAAGGCATCAAAGGAATGGGTTTCAAATAAAAGGAAAGCAATTAATATGGAATTGGAAGTAGAGAAGGAGATTTCACCAACCACAAAAAAATAATAAACACAATTTGGGAGATGAGGTACTCAGAGGCTCAAATGGTTAACTCTTCATTGAAGATCATTGAAGTAGGTACATCAAACATCCAAGATATCTTTAAGGAACCAAAGGGGGAAATATTGCAGAAATCTTTAAAACTCTTCATATCTTCCTAATTGTCTTAGAAGAAAATAACCATATGTTGATGGAAGAGGTATTAAAGGATGAGCTGTAAATGGTATTACCCTCCAAAAAGACAATCTTAGGACCAGACAAATGGATGATGGAATCCTTTACTATATTTCATGATCTCCTGAAGGATGATTTATACCCTCCAAAAAAGACAATCTTAGAACCAGACAGATGGATGATGGAATCCTTTACTATATTTCATGATCTCCTGAAGGATGATTTACCAAAGGTGATTAAGGAGGCAAAAAAGTACAAGACAAGTCTGAATTTCTCTAGGCATTTCTTTGTATAGGAATGATACTCCTTATTTGGCAAATTGTGGCATAGATCATAGACAAGTCAGGTGCTTGGATTTACTTTGATGGAGCAGCTCTAGGGGACCCACAGATTTATGGTGCATGGGGTACAATGCATCTCTCGGACATATTCATTGACATATATTTAAAAGAGGTTCAGGAAAGGGTCTAACAATTTTCAAAGCTTATGCTAGTAGTAGAAAAAGGTTCTCACAAAATTCAAGTGTTTTGAAATTCACAATGGGTGATTAAGTGGATGCCAAGGGTTCTTTTTCTTGTAAAAAATCATTTTTCATCCTTATGAGATCTTTAATATAAAATCATCTTTCCTTTCCATATATTTTCATCATATCTGCAAAGAAAGAAATGAACAGGTTAATGGTTGATGAGAGGAAGGTTTGCTCTTGGATTCAGGTAGCAAGTAGCTAACAGATTTGGGAGCAGGTGGTTGGTTATGCCTAAGAATATTTTCTTCATTCTTTTTATTAGATCTAGCTTTTTTGGGCATATAGATGATATCCTTAACTTTTTATGCTCTCTAAAATAAATTTCGATGATGATCATATGTAATGTCTTGGACTGTACTCTATTTGGATTTGCATTGGTTTGTGATGATCGTATATAGTATCTTTTTAGGGCCAATCTGTGGATTTGCATTGGTTTGTGATGATCTTATATAGTATCTTTTTAGGGTCAATCTGTTCTACTATGAATCAAAGGATGCATTGAGGGTTTAGAGAGAAATATGAAACATGTATTCTATTTGCAGATATGAAATGCTATATAACATCTACATCATATTATTTTATTTTTATTCTTTTAAAGTACAATAAAAATCTACAGAATTAAAAATAAAAAATTGATGTGATAAATAATATTAAAGAAACTTTAAATAATATTAAAATAACTTTAAATGACAATTGGATCTAGCTTGAATGATTAAAAAGAAAGTTGTTATCCTCCCTAACCCCGTTCAAATCCCATGTTGTGACACATGTTTTATCTAACAATATGTTGAATATTATAATCATTAAAATATTGTTGACAAAGCTTCATGCTTTTACTCTGGATTTATACTAGTTCTCAAATTGACCCCGGTTTCTTGTAATAGTTTGAGGTCCTTTTTGAGCTTTTTTGAAAATTTTGATAATATCCTATTCAATTAATTACATATATTACAAAACTCATCTTCCATTGGAAGGATTTTAAGTTGAAAATTGATTCATTTTCCATTGGAAGGATTTTAAGTTGAAAATTGATTCCTATAATAATTTCAAGTCAGGCTTGAACTATTTGAAGAATTTTGGTTTCTTGTTATACAAATTTTCAATGCCCAATGACATACATTGGGTTGCAAACAGCAATTTTAAAATAATGAGAAATGTATCAAAACTGTTAGCTCCACTACTGGAGAAATTGCCAATAAATGGATCAACTCGAGCATATGGACTCGAATAAAAACTTAATGGATATGAAGACAAAAAGAATAAAATATAGCACCTTGGTTATCTAAGTGCATGCATAGCAACTTTTCTCCACCTTTAAACTTATGAGATATTAATGACTATATAGGGAAAATTCTATGATGTTTAAGGATTGGGAAGACATGAAGAATATAACACATTTAAAGCCTGAGAGATAAAGTAAATGGGAAGGCGCAGTTATCCATAGAAAATCATCTTAATAAAAACCTTAAGAGATTCAAGAGTGATATAAAGCATGTATGATGTATAACTTTGAAAGGTATTTTGGACACAATAAAGATGAGACAACCTAGATGAGGCACACTAAACAAAATCTCTGTGATCACTAAAGAAGATAGATCCATAATTGAGAGGCGAGGCAAGACCTAATTGAAGAAGCAACTTTTCTCCACCTTTAAACTTATCTGATCTARAGATATTAATGACTATATAGGGAAAATGAGTATATASGGAAAATTCTATGATGTTTAAGGATTGGGCAGACAAGAAGAATATAACACGTTTAAAGCCTGTGAGATAAAGGAAATGGGGAGGCGCAGTTATCCATAGAAAATCATCTTAATAAAAACCTTAAGAGGTTCAAGAGTGATCAAGCATGTATGATGTATAACTTTGAAAGGTATTGTGGACACAATAAAGATGACAACATTTTTCATAAGACAACCTAGATGAGGCACACTAAACAAAATCTCTGTGATCACAAGAAGATAGATCCATAATTGAGAGGTGAACCAAGACCTAATTGTATCATAGCCATGGTCTTCAAATCAAGGAGATCTAAATGCATCTTATCAGAATTCTAAAAACTCTATCAAATGAAGACAATAACAAAAAAATAAAGAAGATAGATCCATATTTGAGAGGTGAGGCAAGACCTAATTGTATCATAGCCATGGTCTTCAAATCAAGGAGATCTAAATGCATCTTATCAGAATTCTAAAAACTCTATCAAATGAAGACAATAACAAAAAAAATAAAGGCCCTTATTACTAGTCTCTAAATAGTAAATGTTTAATAGGCATTTCAATATTCTTAAATTCCGATTTGGCCTCTTATTTGCAATTTGGATATCGTAATCTTTGGAGCTGGAAGTGAACAAGGCAACCCATTTGGAACTGGAGCTGGATGTGAATCTCTGAAAGCTTCGTTCTTCTAACACCAAAACCGGTGCTATGAGAGCTTTAAAAGATCATTTTATGAATTCCTTATGGAGTAGCACCTTGTTAGAGAAACCAAGAATTTACTCCAAAATGGATGGAGGGAGCTTGTTTAAAAAGAAACCTAATCTAGTAAATAAGTTGTGTACCCCAAATATATAGGTGCTTAGTGCCTGACCAAAACAACCTATGGTACGAAATCTTAAGGAAAATGTATTAAGAGAATGTGACAAGGCTAAGTATCTAGAACGTTAAAAATAGAGAGAAGGCAAGATTTTTAGGATGATAATTGAAATGGGCACCAACCGGTGGTAGAAGTGAGAAAGTTGGTATTGACGAAGCTAAAGGCTATTCCATTAAGATCCTAGTAAACTCAATACGGTCTATTGCAGAAGACAAGTTAAAAGATCCCCTATCATGGGAAGGGGTGGTTTCTCCTTGGAAGTTGTATAACATATGGTATCATGGCATATGGCCAAAAAGTAGTAGCTTTCTAATTGCTGGCAACAAACGGCCATATACTATCCCATGAAACTTTGAAAGAGAAGTGTTAAAAAGAGGTCTTGGATGCAACATAGTCGAAGGATCTTTAGAATCTTGGTTTACGTACACAAGGTATGCCAATGTTAATGACATCTTACATGATATACACTATATATCCTATAAATTTTTAGAAAAAAAAATCTGCTACAGAAAGGAAAAGAAGAAACAATTCACAGTAGATACCTTAATCAAATTACGTAATAGCTATAAAGTCTTCATATTAAAACAAGGATTGATTATTCGGACAGTTTACCATTGTCGTGCCGGCCAGGCCGCAGTGTTTT
>SNQJ01S0034149.1:36310-57656 GCA_010110895.2 Picea sitchensis | reverse complement strand
TGTCGGTTATTTGTTATGAATGTGTGAACCATGTTTCTTTTCCCTTGTATCATAAAATACTTTAACTTCGGGGCGAAGTTTCCTGAAGGGTGGGTGTATGTAACAACCCTAGTTAAATATTGCTTAAGGTTTATCAAGTATAATTAATTAAATAATTAATTGTCCTAATGTATATTAGTTAAATAATGATTATTCATTGATAATATTAATTAATTAATTAATTAGTTATTTATTGTTTAATATATGTTGATTAATTAATTAATTAATTAGTTAACTCATTTAATGCTTGGGTAACGAATTAAAAGTTTAATAATTTTTAATTTAATTAATAGAAAACTTAACGTATGGAGGGATAAGTCATTGAATGGAGGGATAAGGCATTGAATGAAGGGATAAGGTGGGTGGCATTGAATGAAGGGAGGAGGCGGTGAATGGGAAGGAGGATATGAGGGGGCATAGGCATTCGAGAGAGGGACTTTTGGAATTTTGGGAAAGGAAGCATTATTTGAGATTAGGGACTGTATTTTTCTGGTTTGGAGTTTGGGTGGACTGTTATAGGGGAGCATCGGTTGCTGGGAATTTTGAGCTCGGGGGCCAGGAATCCTCATGGAATCCTGGAGATAGGGAGCTAGATAGGCTCTGTTCCTAGATGGCAGGGAGGAAAGATTCGATTTTGGGCAGAGTTTGGGCAGAGCAGCAACGAGGACAGACGAAGATTGGAGAAATAACATCAGTCAGAGGTATAAGGCATTGAATGGAGGGATAAGGAATTGAATGGAGGGATAAGGTGGGTGGCATTGAATGAAGGGAGGAGGCGGTGAATGGGAAGGAGGATATGAGGGGGCAGAGGCATTTGGGAGAGGACTTTTGGAATTTTGGGAAAGGAAGCATTATTTGAGATTAGGGACTGTATTTTTCTGGTTTGTATTTTTTTGGTTTGGAGTTTGGGTGGACTGTTACAGGGGAGCATCGGTTGCTGGGAATTTTGGGCTTGGGGGCCAGGAATCCTCACAGAATCCTGGAGCTAGGGAGCCAGATAGGCTCTGTTCCTAGCTGGCAGGGAGGAAAGATTCGGTTTTGGGCAAAGTTTGGGCAGAGAAGCAGCGAGGACAGACGGAGATTGGAGAAATAGCATCAGTCAAAGGTATGTATTTTCATGATTACACTGTGTTAGGTGGTTATCATCATGTTGTTGAATATGCTTATATGCTAAATAATGAAATTGCTTATACGTTGAAAGAAATTTTATATTTAAATTTATGAATTTTATTAGGCTTTGTTAAATTAGGTTCTTACATCTGATACCATATATATTTATAGACATATCTATCTAATTCAATTAAAGAAATTATAACATTTTGTTCATACATAAATTAATGCAGAAATAACAGTAGAACATACATGCAATGAAACACATGATAACATTGAAAGAATCACAAACATGCACTTTAATACATCATTAAAACAATTAAGCACAGAGATTTGGTACTTATCTTTTAATAGATGACCACCAACTGCGTGCAGGCCTTCCACAAACCTCCAAGCCTTAGACCACGCTGCTCATCATGCTCAGCAGTGGGTCACCCCCGAGCTGGGACTAAACTCCACCGGGAAAGGGATTCCTAGGCTTGGAAAGGACAACATGAAAGTCACACAGATCAACAAGAAGGATTTTCTCCCAGGAGCCAGCTCACACTAACAACCTACAACCTCTCATTCCCCACATGCCTGTCCCACCCTAGGAAGTGTGCCTCTTCTCTTCTCAACAGTCCTTTGGTTGCCCCACTTCCCTTCCACGACTTTAGCAACATACCAGACATGAATTCTCAGAGAACTATAGTTGTAGTTGGGCTCCCTCTGGGAAAATCACTTCCCCAACAACCTCTCTCACTTGGAGAGAGTTTCTTACATGCCTGACAACCTGCCTCTTCAAACCCACAGGCTTGACAACCTGCCTCTTCAAACCCACAGGCTTGACAACCTGCTTCTTCAGTCCATCTCCTAAGTCAATTCAAGTAAGGGTGATGGCAACAATAAAGCTTGGTATAGATCAAATGATGGCAACAACCATGCTCAGTCAAGGAACTGTGTTGGCAACAACAACAAGCCATTGAGGCATGGTACGGGCTCAGGCAAAGTACAGGTGCGTTGTACTTCACAAGACAAGTACGGGATAGCTCAAATGTCTGTCGGTTCCAGGGGTGTGTGAATGGTGCAGAGGTCGATGATGGAGGCAATGGTTGAGTGCGTGAATCAGTGGGTGAATCAGGAAGGATGGCAGCCTTCCATAGAATGGCAACGGTCGTCCCAATGGCGAGGGTCCTCTAGATGGTGAGAGTCGCGAGAATAGTGAGAGACGTGAGAGTGGCGAGGGAACCCCCAACAAGTTGACTTTTCCAGCTATAAACTGCATGCGCTCAGGTTGACACATGTCTTCTTGAAGCTGCATGAGTTCCACTTAACACTCATTCCCTTTCCCCGGGAACTTAGGACAACACAGATTATGTCAACCTTAGCCTTTAGGAAATAATAATATAGTATTATTCCTTTAGAGGTAAGCCCTTTAGCTTAGTTCCTATTCCTAGACACTTAGCCCCTTCCCTTACCCTACCTAGTGGAGCGTAGTCCCCCATAACTCTTTTTTCGTGGTCGGTCTACATACAACGATGTATTTTTATTAACGATATGAGTGTTTTCATATAAAAAAATAGGCTCACTAGCCTTAAGCATCTAGGCTCTCCGGCCTAATAAACATATAAGTCTTTCAGCTTATAAACACTTAGCTTACCAGCCTATAAACATAATTACAATTCAGCAGGGGCTCGGCCTTGGGGTGTTACAATCCCTTCCCCTTATTTTTGCACTATCCTCGGTGCAACTTATTTACACAACAACAACAAGATTTCCAAAATATTCAAAAATATGTGGGAACTCTACCTGTATAGCATCTTCATGATCCCATGTTGTGTCCTCGGGATCGTACCAGGTCCACTGGACTTTTACAATCCCTATGGATCGATTCTGGAGTTGCTTTCTTTTTCGATCCAGTATATGCACCAGATGCACCTGAAAAGCTCTTTCTTGTTCCACCTGAATCACATTCCAATCAATAACATGATTAGCATCAGGTATATATTTCTTAAGCAATGAGACATGAAATACATTATGTATAGACATAGATGCAGGCAACGCAAGCATATAAGCTATTGGACCAATCCTCTCTAGGATTTCAAATGGCCCACAATAGTGAGCTGCCAACTTTGAACAATTTCCCAACTTTAGGGAGCTTATGTTGGCCTTCACTTTTAAGAACACATGATCCCCTACTTTAAATTCCCTATGAGTTATGGTCTTATCAGCATAGCTTTTCTTCGTGTCTTTGGCAACCATCAAATTCTGCTTAATCTGCAACATTTTCTCTTCCATTTCCTTGAGCAACTCTGGCCCAACCACTGCCCTATCAACTGGGTTGTCCCAACTTACTGGAGTGTTGCACTTTCTGCCATAAAGTGCTTCAAACGGGCTCATCTTTAGTGATGCTTGATACCCATTGTTGTAGGCAAATACTACCAAGTGTAGGTAGTCTTCCCATATGGATGGTTTTTCCATCACATACATCCTTAACATATCTTCTATCACTTGGTTAACTATTTATGTTTGTCCATCTGACTCGGGATGATAGGTTGTGTTGAAGTTCAGATTTGTTCTGAACCCCTTGAAGAACCCTTTCCAAAACTTTGATGTAAACTTTGGGTCTCCGTCAGACACAATTGTCTTCGGTATGCCATGCAAGCGTGCTACTTACCTCATATAAATATCAACAACATCGGTTGTCTTGTGAGTAGTCTTCAATGGGATAAAATGAGTAGCTTTAGTAAGCTTGTCCACCACCACCATGATTGCATCATGCTACTTGCTTGTTCTGGGCAATCCTATGATTAAATCCATTTTTAAAACTTCCCATTTCCACTTAGGAATGGGTAATGGCTGCAGTAACCCAGCTAGGTGTCTATGCTCAACCCTTACCCTTTGACACTCCAAGCACTTAGCTATGTACCCTGCAATTTATTTCTTCATGCCTGGCCAATAATATTGGCTCTTGACTGTTGAAAATGTTTTTTGATATCCAGGGTGCCCAACATAAGGCCGATTGTGCATTTATTTTAAAATCGCACTCCTCAAATCAGGAGAATTGGGTACATAAACTTTGTTTATGTAGAAGAGAATTCCATCAATTCCCAATTCATAATCCTCAACTTTCTACTGCAGTTTAGCTTGCTATAATTTTGTTACCAATTCCATGTACTGCAAGTCTGATTTTGCAGCCTCCATAATTTTGTCTTTCAAATCTGATTTGTACATGATAATGGTTGTAGCATGCAACTCTTGCACTCTTCTATTGCGTGCATCAACCACTTTGTTCTCTTTCCCCTTGATATGATTTATATCAAAGTCATATTCATTGAGGAATTATAATCATCTGCTTTGCCTAACATTCAAAGTAAGTTGATCAAACAAATACTTCAGACCATTATGGTCTGTCCTCAGCTCAAACCTCTTTCCCATGAGGTAGTGCCTCCACTTATTCAAAGTGTGCACTATGGCTGCCAACTCCAAATCATGAGTGGCATAGAGCCTTTCATGCTCTTTCAATTTTATGGACTCGAAACATATTACAAATCCGTTCTAACTAAGGAATCCACCAAGCCCTTCTTTGCATGCATCAGTGCAAACCATGAAATCTTCATCTCGATCTGCAATTTTCAGAATTAGAGCACTGGTTAACAACTGCTTCAATTCCTGGAAGCTTCTTTCACATTCTTTTGTCCATTGAAACTTCTTCCCCTTCCTTTGCAAGGAAGTGATGGGATAAGCTATTCTCGAAAACTTTGCAATGAACCTACTGTAGTAGCTAGATAGACCCATGAAGGATTTGACTTATGTCACATTCTTAGGTGTTGTCCACCCTTTAATGGCTTCAATCTTTTCGGGGTCTACTGATATTCCCTCCTCAGATATTATATGCCCCAACTAGTGAATTATGTTTTGATAAAATGAGCACTTGATCAATTTGGCATACAACGAATTCTCTCTCAGCACTTGCAACACCATCCTCAAATGATGCTCATGTTCTTATTCCGACTTGGAATATACAATAATGTCATCTAAAAAGACAATGACAATCTTGTCTAAATTTTCTCGAAAAACACCATTCATTAGGCACGTGAAAATAGTTGGTGCATTTGATAACCCAAATGGCACCACTATGAACTCATAATGACCATACCTTGTCTTGAAGGCGGTCTTGTTGACGTCTTCCTCTTTAATCCTCACCTGATGGTATCTTGATCTGAAATCTATCTTTGAAAATATCCTTGCATCCTTCAACTTATCAAAGAGATCATCAATCCTTGGTAAGGGATACGTGTTCTTTATAGTCACTTTGTTCAACTGCCTGAAGTCAATGCACAATCTCAAGGTCCCTGTTACAGACCTAACCCCTCATGTATGTAGAATAATATATTTCCATGTAACAAAGGTCTAGCAATAATGAAGAATAAGTCCAATGTAAAAAGACCTAATAGAAGCTTCCGCTTCTAGAAGGATATTCCTCTAGATGGTTCTTTTGATAGACATATTTAGTATAAATAGGAGTCGAGGGTATGTGAAATTTTGTATTGGATATTATTGTAATAGAGCTCTGCTCTGCTGGAGGTTGCCCACTCGAAGAGGCAAGTGAACATTGCTCTCAGAAATCTAAGTGTTATTTATGGTGTTATTTTGTTATCATTTTGGTATTATCGTGGTGTTGTTCTGGTTATATTGTTGTTCATCTGCCATTTCTAGCTATTTATTTTTGTTATGCATACTTTTTATATCTGGAATATTACAAGTGGTATAAGAGCACCTTCCTCGGCAGAAAATTGTGGGTTAATTTTTTTCAGGGTAGAGACGTATTCCAGCGTCTTTAAGCTACAGAGATCTGTCGTTACACGCATAAAACCGCGGTCAGGGATTCATACACGTAGGAAATACAAGTGGTACTTAAGCACGCATCTGTTGGCCACCCTTGTAAACCCTGTTGGTACCCCTTCAAGTGGTAGCGCATCAAACAACACCTGTATATGGATTGACCTAGATCTCTTGAAGCCCTCCGTAGATAAACCGATCGGTCGCCTGATTGATATAGTGCCACCAAGAACATCACTCGGGAAGATAATCTCTATTACCTAGGTAGTCGGGTAGTACAACTAAGGGTATTGTCTAGCCTCCTTAGTTAGTGCCCTAAGATATTGGACCGAGTATTATTGTTGGACCCTGCATGTATATCAAAGAGCTATAGCACAAGGCAAATCCTTGTCTGTAGAATCCTTGAATACCTAACCCTTGGGACGGAAACGAAAACATAACAGATAAGATATATTACGGCACAAATGTGTCTCCTGCATTTGAGTTGCTAAATTACTACACATTTCTTCTTGTTAAGCATTTGGACATTTCATCACTGTAGTATTCTTCATACCTATCATTTTTCAGCAAAAAAAAAAAGTTGTGGACCCAACCTCCTTCCAACACCCTTATTTGGGCTTTACCCCATTGGATTCACCTCGTCACCCTAATCGTTGTGATACACTTCACCCATAACCCATTTTCTATGTGGTCCCACCTACCCCTTTTCGTGTTCCCTAGTCATCATGGCCCATACCCATAGCCAAGACTTGGAATCTTGCTTCAATACCTTGCCCTCTAATTTCACAGAAACCCAACAAGAAGTACGACAGATCAATGCCAATATTCTCTCCATCAATCAAAAAATGCATTCCTCCATCGCGGCTTCAGTCGCTACCTCAATCGAGGAACTCAGACACTAGATCAAACAAGACATTACTACCCATCTTGAATCTGTCGCTACAACGATCTGCACTAAGTTGCATATCCCTGCAGATCTTCCCTTATCTGACCCACCTTTTCATACCGAAGGTGAAACTTCCTCTCATTCCCAGAATTTTCAGCCCCATCACTTTCAGCATGACCTAAGCCTTCTGCGTGGGATGTGACCAAATTTAATGGATCGAATCCCACTGGCTGGGTAACTCAAATGGAACATTATTTCTCTCTATGTGGCATTACAGATGAGTTGGCCAAACTCTGGTATGGTGTTTTCCATCTAGATCAACAATGTTGGCAATGGCGACAATGGAGAAAAAATGCTCGCCAAGGGTATGTGGCTTGGACACACTTTGTGGCAAATCTTTATGAACGCTTTGACACTGACACCAACCATTTAGGCCATTTGACAAAGTTGAAACAATCTGGCACATTGGAAGACTTTATAGCTTCTTTTGAGCGACTAGCTTTTCATATAGATGGCATGTTTGATGCTTTTTTCCGAGAATGTTTTATCAGTGGCCTCAAGGATGAGATTCATGCTCATGTCCTCAGGGCTCGGCCTCAAAGTTGGGTGGACTCTACTAAAAGAGCTAAGGAAGCACAACAGGTTGTCTCTTCTCAAAACCGCAAACCCTTCTTTATTCCTTGCACTAAACCAGTAACTCCCACTCCTCCTTATACTCCACTCAAGATCCAGAAATTGACCAGGGTTGAAATGGCTGAACGCCAACTCAAAGGCCTTTGTTATAATTGTGATGACAAATATTTTCTGGGACACAAGTGTAAGAAACAAAATCTTTTTATGGCCATCTCAGAGGATGTTTCAGAAGAGGATGTTGAGGCTCCCCTTGTGTCTGTGTCACCTGAACCCACAAACATAACCCCTCCCTCAGACCCTTCTGAAGTAGAACCAGCCATTTCCCTAAATTCTCTCACGAGCTTCTCTTCTCCCCAAACCCTCAAGCTAATTGGTTACATCAAGCATAGGAAGTTCATCATTCTTGTTGATAGTGAAAGAACCCATAATTTTATTCATCACCGCATTGCCTAAGAAACTAATTGCTATATCCGTGTAGTCAATAATTTCCAAATCATGATTGCCAATGGTGGGTCCATGAAATGTGGAGGGCATTGTGAAAATGTGTGTCTCCAAATTGGTGACTACCATCTGAAATCTCACATGTTTTCTATCAACATGGGAGGTTGTGACATTGTGTTGGGTGCGGAATGGCTAAGGACTTTGGGTTCCATTCTCACGGAGTTTAAGGAATTAACCATGCAATTTGACCAGGAGGACCAAAAATATAAGTTTCAAGGCATCACCGTCGGTTCCCCGGAGATCATTAGTTCCCATCACATGGAAAAGCTACTCAAAAAAGGTCATTCTGACATTATTTCCCAACTCTGTGCCATCCAAGCCACTTAGACACCCTCTGTGCTGCAGGAGCTCCAATCCATCCTCTCTAAACATCAAATGGTTTTTTCCACTCCCTGGGGACTCCCTCCTTCCCTTGGTGTTCATGATCATTCCATTCCCCTTGTCCCAGGAAACCTTCCTCCCAATATCCATCCCTATCGTCACCCCTTTTCCCAAAAAAATGAAATTGAGAATATGGTTCAAGAACTGCTCAACGCAGGTGTTATCTGCCCTAGTATGAGCCTCTACTCTTCTCTTGTGGTCATGGTCCTTAATAAAGAAGGTTCTTGGCGCATGTGTCCTGACTTTTGCGCCCTCAACAAACTCACCATTAAAGAAAATTTTCCCATTCATGTCATTGATGACCTCTTGGATGAATTGAGTGGCGCTCAATTCTTTACTAAACTTGATCTTCATTCAGGCTACCACCAGATCCATATGAAAGAGGCAGACATTCCTAAGACTACCTTTAGAACTCATGAGGGCCACTATGAGTTTTTGGTCATGTCCTTTGGCTTGTGTAATGCTCCATCCACTTTCCAAAGCCTCATGAATCATGTAGTCCGTCCTTTTCTTCGTCATTTTGTGTTAGTTTTCTTTGATGATATCCTCATCTACAACAAAACCTAGACAAACCATCTTGCTCATGTGGATTGAGTTCTCCATCTACTCTCTCAACACCAACTTTTCCTCAAACAATCTAAATGTGCTTTTGGTGCCTCAGAAGTAGAGTACTTGGGTCATCTTGTTGGCAAGGATGACGTCAGGGTGGATCCTAAAAAGATTGAAGCTATGCAAGATTGGCCTCACCCAAAGACTCTCAAAAGCGTGTGGGGATTTCTGGGTTTAACGAGTTATTATCGCAAGTTTGTTAAGAATTATGGAAAGATTGCGGCCCCTCTCACTGCACTCCTTAAAAAGAATTCTTTCACTTGGACTCCGGCAACTGCTCAGGCTTTTCAAACCTTGAAGATGGCCATGTGCACCACTCCAGTCCTGACCCTTCCTAATTTCACAAAGACCTTTGTCCTGGAATGTGATGATTCCAAGAAAGGAATTGGCATTGTCTTTATGCAAGAGGGTCGGCCTTTGGCTTTTACCAACAAACAACTTTCTGAGAGAAATTTGGGCAAATCAATCTATGAAAAGGAAATGTTGGCTATTATCCATGTCGTGGATCTTTGGCGACCTTATCTATTAGGGAAACACTTCCAAATTAAGACAGATAATCAAAGCCTCAAGTATTTTCTGGAACAACGCATTTCCTCCCCTAAGCAACAAAAATGGGTGACTAAGCTCTTTGGATATGATTATGAGATCATTTAGAAAAAAGGAAAAGACAATGTGGCTACTGATGCACTTTCCAGAAAATATGAAGATGAAGGGTCTCTTTTTTCTCTCTCTTTCATTGTACCAGATTAGCTCCAAATTGTTTTCCAGGAATGGCTACACGATCCCAAAAGTTCGCATATGATACAACAATTGCATTCCAATTCTCCAGTTTTCCTAGGTTACTCTTGGCTCAATGATGAGCTTCGATACAAAGTCCATTTGTATTTAAGTAAATAGTCAAAACTTAAATTCACGGTACTTTCTGAGCTTCATGCTACACCCACAACTGGGCACTCCGAGTTTACCAAAACATATGACTGGGTCAAACGTTCTTTTTATGGGAGGGTATGAAACAAGACATTCGTAATTTTGTGGCTGAATGTGATGTGTGTCAACGCAACAAGGGTGAAACTGTCAAATCTTGTGGCACACTACAACCGCTTCCGATTCCACCTGCTATTTGGTGAGATATCTCTATGGATTTTATTGTTTGATTACCTAAATCAGGCAATAAATCATTCATCATGGTGGTAGTTGATCGTCTTTCCAAGTATGCTCATTTTTGTGCTATTCAACACCCATTTACAACATCTATTATGGCTCAAATTTTCATGGATCATGTCTTCAAGCTTCATGGCATTCCACATTCTATTGTTTCTGATCGCAACCCAACTTTCACCAGCAATTTTTGGCAAGACATGTTCAAGCTACAAGGCACCCAATTGCATCTCAGCACAACTTATCATCCCCAGACTGATGGTCAAACTGAAGTTGTCAACAAATGTTTGGAAACATATTTGAGGTGTTTTATATCGAAAAGGCAGAATTAGTGGGCTCAATGGTTACCACTAGTTGAATGGTGGTACAACACTTCATACCATACATCTACGCGCATGACTCCTTTTGAAGCCGTATATGGATAAAATCCACCTTCATTCCCCTCATATTTTCCAGGTGTCTCGAAGGTCCAGGCGATTGACCAAACGCTTACAGTTCGAGAAGCTATTCTCCGTACCCTCAAAGAGAATTTGGTCATGGCCCATAATCGCATGAAACAACAAGCAGATCAAGGTCGCTCCAAACGTCAATTTGTAGAAGGGGATCAAGTGTTTCTTCGGCTGCCACCTTACAAGCAAACTTCCCTCAAGGATGACCATTGTAAAAAACTGGCGCCCTAATTTTATGGTCCTTATACCATTCTCAAGTGTGTGGGACAGGTGGCCTATCAGTTAGCTTTGCCCATTCATTCTAAGCTCCATCCTGTTTTTCATGTTTCCTGCTTAAAGAAGGTGATTGGAACTAAGTGCCAAACTCAAACCAATCTTCCTAAGTTGGATGAAGAAGGCTCCATTTGGCTACAAACACAAGCAGTTTTGGACCAGTGTGAGTGTTGACTACATCAACGAACCATCAAGGAAGTGTTAGTCCAGTGGAAAGATACAATTCCAGCAGATGCCACTTGGGAACTAGCTACCATTCTGCAATAATTTCCCCATCTCAAGCCTTGAGGACAAGGATGTTTTTAAGGGGGAGGACATGTTAGGGACCTAACCCCTCATGTAGGTAGAATAATATATTTCCATGTAATAAAGGTCAATATTAATAAGGCCTAGAAATAAGGAAGAATAAGTCCAATGTAAGAATACCTAATAGAAGCGTCTGCTTCTAGAAGGATCTTCCTCTAGATGGTTCTTTTGATAGACATATTTAGTATAAATAGGAGTCGACGGTATGAGAACTTTTGTCTTGGATATTATTGTAATAGAGCTCTGCTTTGCTGGAGGTTGCCCCCTCGAAGAGGCAAGTGAACTTTTCTCTTGGAAATCTAAGTGTTATTTCTGGTGTTATTTTGTTATCATTTTGGTATTATTGTGGTGTTGTTATGGTTATATTGTTGTTCATCTACCATTTCTAGCTATTTATTTTTGTTCTACATACTTTTTGTATTTGGAATATTACAGTCCCATCCTTCTTCTTCACGAACAAGACTGTGGCACCCCAAGGTGACACACTTGGGTGTATATATCCCTTCTTCAAAAGTTCTTCAAGCTGCATTTGCAACTGCTTCAGCTATGGTGTACTCATTCTATAAGGAGTCTTTGATACCAGAGCTGCTCCAAGCATTAAGTTTATAGAGAAATCAATATCTCTCTTTGGGGTAGTCCTGGTACCTCCTTGAACACATCTTCAAAATCTTCCACGATTGTACGATCTTCTAGATTTGGCACCTTATCCTTAGATGCTTCCTCCATATGGGTTGCAAATATTTGACAACCCTTCCTGTAACACTTTTTCAGCTGCATTGTTGAAATTTCTTTGATAATCACTGCCCTAGGAATTCCTTGGATTGTTCTTTGATTTCCTTCCTCATCTAGGCAAGTGAATGCCTTATTAAGACAATCTAAGATGGCATGGTGTTGGTCCAACCAATCCATCCCAATTAAACAGTCATAGAAACCTAAAGGCAAGATGTTCAAATTTTCCCTTGTGCTCAGTCCATTCATGTCCATAAGACATGACTTAACCATCCCATTAACTTTTCTTTGTGGATCATACCTTCCACTTCAATCATATGTGACAGATACTCTGCTTTCTTGTTGTCTAGGGTTGCATAGATACTGGGTACACTTATGCCCATGTCCTCCATTGTTTCAGCTTGCTATACATTGTGAACAATTCTCACTTTGTCACTTCTGTGACAACAATCTCTAAACATAAGATCTCCTTTACAACCCCAACATTGAATAGGTGGTTGCCTTGGCCTTTGACCACCTATCTCAATCGTTCTGGGTTCTCTAGAAGTTGGTTGTCCCTGAGGATTATTTCTGAAGAATGGTGGCTTAGTTCCCTTCTTCCTCTGATCCATCTTGAATTTCTTCTTGTCTTCACAACCTTTTTAGAAAGTTGGTCTTGCTTTTTGTTGATCATATAGGCACTTATCTTGCCTTATGGTCTCTTCCAATGTTTTGGGATCATCATATTGTATTTTGTCACTGATGAATGATGGAAAACCACTCAAATACCTCTGAATATTAACTGTCTCATCCTTGATAAAAGAAACATACTTCAACAATTCTAAAAACCTTCTTTCATATTCATCTATTGTCATACTCCCAAGCTTGAGTTCAAAGAACTCTTTCATTTTCTTGTCATAGTATCTCTTAGTCAAGTATTTCTTTTCCAAATACTTCTTGAATTCCCTCCAAGTTACATTTTTCTCTTTAATTTGTTGCACCTGCACAAACTGATCCCACCACATGGATGTCTTTCCTTTGAGTTGGTAGATGGAAATTCTTCCTTCTGCATGAGAAGAATAATTATGAAGTTGAAAATACTTTCTCATGCCCAACAACCATGTCTCTGCATCTTCATACTTCTTGTTCTCACCATCAAATGTAGGAGGTTTGATTTTGTTCATTTATCCTCGTAGCTCATCCACCCCATACCTCTTATGCTTCCTTCCAGGGGATGGACTTAAGCTGTTGTGTGCTCTCTTATTGGAATGCCTTAGGGAGGGACGGTGATGTCTGCTAACACTTCTTGCTCTTCTTTTTTCACTGGGAGACCTGTGACTTCCTGATTTGCTTGAGCCACTCTCCTTATCCAATTTATTTTCTATTTTTTCCAGGCTCTGCATCAACTCCATGTTGAAGAATCTCTGTTGCTCTCTGGCTCTCATAATCTTTTTGTTATCTTCTAGGTGAATTTGGACCTCTTTTTGCAATTTTTTGATAATTTTCATCATGCCCACATCTTTATCTATTTCTTCTCCATGCCCATTGGAGTTTGTTCCTTCAACTCCCAAATGAACATCCATTCCTCTAGCTTCATTTTTCGAACTGTAAGCATCATGTGCCTCCTCCATTTCTCTCCACTATGCGACAATTCGGTTCGATTATGACAATTGTTAACTTTGCAAAATGTGCAGTCAATCGAAATTTGTCAGGTTACTGGACTTAATAATTTTCCAGAATAAACCAATCTGATTCAACAAAAACAATATCAGATTCCATTTTATGCGGGTCTTGGTCAGTCAAGAACCCCTTGGTCTTCTATCTCTAAGCCCAACTCTATTCTGCAATAATTTCGGGGCGCTAACCCCTTTTCTTCAGCCCTTGGATCGCATGCGACCCAGTGCTAATGATTTGGGCGCTTATCCGGAGCCTTGATACTTCGGGCTTTAGAGATTCAGAGGTTTCCCTTTTTCTGTGTGTCCCAAACATCATAGAACAACTAACTGTCAAACACATGAAGAATGGTGGATCAACGGTCCACATTCCTTGCTCGAATCTATGGTGGATTAGAGCTTCAGAACTTCGGGCTTCAACGATATCCGAAGAACATCACAACAATTCTCTTGAACGCCGAATTGGAGAACTTGCGAAGTGGGGTGGATCAACGGTCCACATCTTCCCAGCATCCAACGGCTGGTATTTACTATGGAACTCTAGGCTTCATGGCTTTAGGCTTCCAGGACATCGAAGCTTCGTGGCTTCGAGACTTCGGAGCTTCGGGGCTTCGGGACTTCGGAGCTTCGGGGCTTCGAGACTTTGGAGGATTTCACATCTGCAAACCCCAAAAATCTTGATCCATGAACCTTTGAATACTTCTACATCACCACCGATGACGTTATCATGTTACGTCACTTCAGCACTACAAAACTTCTGAAATTTCTTCCTTCCATTCCATCATGAACAATTTCTTTCGGAGTGTCAAGTCTCTAGACTTCACGATCTGGCGCCATGCATCCACTGTGACCATCAGGGGCCCCACCATCCATGCTCGAGAGGAGGGCCACGTGGAGAAATATTAGAAGAGGACATGTGGCCCAATTAGACGGGTGACACTTGTCACGTTCTAACTGGAATTTCAATCATCCAAAGGTTCTTAACTCAATGAAACATGGCACGCATCCCATGTGTTCACATCACTTCGAATGATGTCAACAAGACATTTGAAACTTCTGGCTTCAATGGTTTTTACACTTACACACCCCAATTCTCTCGAACGCCGAACTCCCAAACTTCCTTACCTTCCAGGGTCCACATAGTACAACTGTCATCATATAAGAGGGTGACACGTGGACCCACATGTCAGATTGATTTTGGTCCAACAAGGTCATCAAAAGTGCCATACCGATTGACACGTGGCAGGACTAAGGAAGTCCACGTAACCCTAAGTGATGTCATCATGCCACGTCACTTCGGGCTTCAGGATATTTCACGTTAGCATACCTCGTTTCTCCTTAACCGTGAACTTCCAAATAAACTGATCCTTTGACACGCATCCCTTTCGACAAACAGTCTGGATTAACTCCAGACTTCGGAACTTTGGGCTTTGAAATTTTTCCCTCTATCACTCTGTATTACTCTCGAACCGCTAACTTC
This sequence comes from Picea sitchensis, assembly GCA_010110895.2. NCBI lineage: Eukaryota > Viridiplantae > Streptophyta > Pinopsida > Pinales > Pinaceae > Picea > Picea sitchensis. Next base: position 42,629 of record SNQJ01S0034149.1, on the reverse strand, counting down.
CAAATAAACTGATCCTCCTTGGTCAAATCCAATGGTAAACATTCCTCCCTGGATCTACAATGTATATCCTCTTCGGGACTTCAGAGCTTCGGGCTTCGGCTCTATCTGCTCTGTAACACATAAAATCTACCAAAGTCATGAAGTCCAAATGACTAGGAGGTTAACCTTCATGCACTTTTCTCCAGATCTAACGGTTGTGAAGGATCCTCCTTCTCCCGAACAGATCCCACAGCCCAATCACCACAGATGTTATGGTTTCTTTCTCTGTGGCCATTTCTTAACCCGCTATACCTCCTATACTTCTGAACATAGTCCAAATGTTATCTCAACGCCCTTCTGGCACTCTGTACATCAAAATTCTCTAGAATTTTTACTCTGAATTCCTCATTTGTGGCCCATCCAGGTTCAGTGTTGAAACCATGGGCTCTGAACTTGAATTTTTTCTATTTCGACAACAATTCTTTTCTGAAAATTTTACTTCAACTTCCACTAACATGACCCATCCAGGCTCAGTGTTGAAACCATGGCTCTGATACCAATTTGTAACGTCCCTGGCCCTCAAACCCCTGTCGGGTAATGCTACCTAAACCACTGTATCTTTGTTTTTTGCTATGATACCAATTCATGACACCCTCAGCCTTAAACCCACAGGCCATGCCATGCCACTGAATAACTTTCATGCTCTGATGCCATATATATTTATCGACATATCTATCTAAATCAATTAAAGAAGTTATAACATTCTGTTCATACATAGATTAATGCAGAAATAACAATGGAACGTACATGCAGTGAAACACATGATAACATTGCAAGAATCACATACATGCACTTTAATACATCATTAAAATAATTAAGCACAAAGATTTGGTACTTATCTTTTAATAGATGACCACCAACTGCGTGCAGACCTTCCACGAACCTCCCATCCTTAGACCACGCTGCTCATCACACTCAGCAGTGGTCACCCCCGAGTTGGGACTAAACTCCACCGGGCAAAGGATTCCTAGGCTTGGAAAGGACAACATGAAAGTTGCACAGATAAACATGAAGGATTTTCTCCCATGAGCCAACACACACTAACAACCTACAACCTCTCATTCCCCACATGCTTGTCCCACCCCAGGAAGTGTGCCCCTTCTCGGCTCAACAATCCTTCAGCTGCCCCACTTCCCTTCCAGGACTTCAACAACAGACCGAACAAGAATTCTCAGAGCAGTATAGTTGTAGTTGGGCTCCCTCTAGGAAAATCACTTCCCCAACAACCTCTCTCACTTGGAGAGAGTTGTTTATAGGCCTGATAACCTTCCTCTTCAAACCCATAGGCATGACAACCTGCTTCTTTAGTCCAGCTCCTAAGTCAATTCAAGTAAGGGTGATGGCAACAACAAAGCTCAGTATATATCAGATGATGGCATCAACCACACCTAGTGAAGGAACTGCATTAGCAACAACATCAAGTCGTTGAGACATGGTACATGATCAAGCAAAGTACAAGTGTGATGTACTTCACAGGACAAGTACGGGATAGCTCAAATGCTTGTCGATTCTAGGGGTGTATGAATGGTGTAGAGGTCAATGACAAATGCAATGGCTCAATGCATGAATTAGTGGGTGAATCGGGAAGGATGGCAGACTTCCAGAGAATGGCGACAGTCGTCCCAATGGGGAGGGTCCTCCGGATGGTGAGAGTCACGAGAATGGAGAGAGATGCAAGAGCGGCGAAGGAAATCTTAACGAGCTGACTTTTCCAGCTATAAACTGCATGTGACCAGGTTAACACATGTCTTCCTGAAGTTGCATGAGTTCCACTTAACACTCGTTCCCTTTCCCTAGGAACTTAGGACAACACATATTATGTTAACCTTAGCCTTTAGGAAATAATAATATAATATTATTCCTTTAGAGGTAAGCCCTTTAGCTTATCCCATATTCCTAGACACTTAGCCCCTTCCCCGACCCTATCTAGTGGAGCTTAGTACCCCATAACTCTTTCTTCGTGGTCGGTTTACACGCAAAGATGTATTTTTATTAATGATATGAGTGCTTTCATATACAAAAATAGGCTCACTGGCCTTAAGCATATAGGCTCTCCGGCCTAATAAACATATAAGTCTTCCAACTTATAAACACTTGGCTCACCAACCTATAAACATAATTACAATTCAGCCGGGGTTTGACCTTGGGGTGTTACAAATAACCCGGAGTCTCGGAGTTCCGGAGGTGACCCACTCGTATTATATTAAATGGAATAAGATAATTAATTATAATTATTATCTTACGAACCTTGTACAAGGAAAGATAGGGTTTAGGCCTTCTTCATCTTTGGCTTGTGATCTCCCACACCTAAAACACCCTGATGTCCCGAATTTCCATCAACCATTAGATCAAGCGACCATGATCTAGGTGGAAGACGTGTGGCAAAAGACAAGGATGACATGTGGCCTAATTAATTGGTGAAAACTGTTAAGGTTCAATTGGCACCTAAGTCATGTGAAATTCATGAATCGGGGTGACACGTGGCACACATACTATAGGTCCATGTCAACCTAAGTGACATCGGCCTACCACGTCACTCTAGCCTTCAGTGCTTTTGTGATATTCTCATTCACCAACAACTCAAACTTCTTGGAGTAGGACTTCATCGGAGTGCTTTACGCTATCCTTTCACTAATTGATTGGATGGTCGAGAGAGGTTCCCAAGGGATTCCTCATATCAATGACTCACGTTAACTCGAGAGTTCAACATTTTTGGTTGTTTAACACCTTTTTCTCCTAGAGTTGGTCAACGTCGAATGGCCATAGTTGATATCCAATAGTCAAGAATATCATGTTGTCTCTTGGATTGATAGCTCACGTTACTTCGCAGCTTTGAAAGGTTGGTCATGGTTTAAGAGAAAAAGTGGATCCCACAGAAGCGAGTAGGAAACCACCAGTTGTCGGTGAGTAGTTCAGTCACTGTTTCGACAGATTCCCTTTGGAGAACTTTGGGCATTATGAGGTTCCAACATCTCGGACCTCCGAAGTCTCGAAGCTCAGAAGGCTTAGCTCCCTTTGAGCGTAGTGCTAGGTTCTATGGTCCTGGTCATATGATGTTTGACAAGCTCCGAGGGTTACACTCTTAACTCTTAGCCGAGATTTGGTTAAGGCCGTGGGCATGAGCCCATGGTCACTTGGACGACTTGTTTGAAGGAAGCGCCCTTCCAATCACAGAACTCAAATTCTATAATAGGAAAAGGGGTTTCAAGGAATGGACGAGTTCAGACTCAGTCCTATAGAGTCTGTCTCGACTCTATACTCAAGGATTTTATCTTCAAGTAACCCCCATGAGGATTTTCTAACCAACACAAAATCCAAAGCCTTATGCCCCAAATTCATTTAAAAACCTATCATTGTTACTCTTCCTTTTCTAGATAGAAGTAAATAGAAAACCATTGAATGGAGATAACATTCAAACTCTACTTCAAAATCTTTAGACAGCTAGACCGCCAAAGTCACAACTATCTAGCATCCGAACAAGATATGATAATATGTCTTCATCCCTATATGTCAAGGATGTATTTGTATAGTGCAATTAAAAGCATTCAAATCATGCATTTCAATTCAATTACCCAGAATAGGTGTAATACTTATCTATATTGAATTATACAACTACCAGATCGATTGTGGGTGTTCACCTCTCCACCCAACCATAGGCTCAGAGGCATTCATTCTTATCACTCTAGCCAACCCCGTGCCATGCCATGATATCATTAAAGGAAACTCCTGCAACTTCTCAGATATCCTCTCTTTGTCACAGCCTCTACGAGGTTTATCAAATTCTTCCTCAGCATCAAGCTCGCAGTCCTAATCTCTGAGGAGTTCTCTCCTATAGCTAGAACAAGTTTTTGTTCATCAGTTCTTCTTTAGAATTCCAAGAGCCTCATGGGCTCCTCTTCTTTCTTTGAATGGTTCCCCTACTCATTCGTGTGTCTCCTCTCCTTCTCACCAGAAGGTTATGGACCTGCCCTATTCCGTCTGTCAAAAGGAAATCAGGTCAATCTGGGCCTGTTGGAAACTGCACTCTATGGTACTTCGAGCTGACAGTTTTCTGTCTCCTCAGCCAGAACCTCCATGCTTCCATTCATTGGGGTAGTTGAATGTTCAACAACCAATATTTTCTCATAAATTGATTTTTCTTGGAATTAGGATGAGGCTCATTATTTCAGTAGAGAGAATTGGGTCATTTTGACACAATGAACCCTCTCTAGAGTTTCCTCACTCTTTCCTCTAGTGATATCATGGCTAGTACTTCAAGGCTTCTCCCCCATAGTCAGTTTTTTTGGAAATCTAAACAATAATACATTTACATTCTTCACATGCCATAGCATGGTAATCATAGATAATGATTAATTACAAGTTGGGTGAAACAGGGTTATTACAATCCCCTCCCCCTTCAAAGGAACATCGTCCTCGATGTTCTTTCTCAGCAACACTTGTCATGCCTTTGTCATACAACTGCTTCAAAAATCTTGATCCTCTTTCTTGGTCAGGTCCTTTCTAAACCCTTGGCCTTTGTCACCTACCTTCAATAATTTTGGACAACAAGCAAATTAATCACAATTTCGCGCGAAAACATCTTACTGTTGTGCAAAATTCAAGAGGATTTTTTTTATAATCTAGCACAATACGTATATATGCAGTTCGTTGATTTGCATCCATATGGTTGTCATGTTATCTTGTCTCACTGTTTTTCCTTGACATGCGCATTGTTTTCATGATCCCAATCAATGGTTTACAATAATTATCAAAGTCTCCTCTTCCTTGCGATCACTCACCCTCCAGGTCTAGGCTCAAGCATCCCCTTCTTTGCTATACAGTCCCTCGAGAGATCCATCTTACCTTTCCAAGGCTTTCTTGCACAAGAAGAGTTCTAGAGACTTCATTAAGCCTTACAGTCGAGGCGTCCCTCTGACCTTCTTTGCCTAGGCATCCCTCTGGCTTGTGTTACTAGAACACAACATATTCTAGGGCGATCATGGCTTACCATGGGGTTCTCATATCTCAAAAGTATCTTTTTTCATGCTTTCCATCTTTGACAACCTTCATCTATCCTCCCTAGACTGGAGATTTTAACCTTGTACAATATTTACTGCAAACAGATTTTTAGTGAAAGAACAAAAAAGACACAATGGCAAATACAAACATTACACGGAGATTTTTCCCCTGGAAACCCAAACCGGGAAAACCAACATATTCTATATTCATTCATAGCGATACATTGTTTACAATACAATATACATATAGGAGCCAACGACATCCAAAACCCTAACCCAATGACCTGGATTAGTCAACAACCCTAATTCCTTAACCATAAATAGAAAACCATCAGTAAAAACCATGTGCTGAAAAACTGCCCAACAATGGACATGAAAATCGAGACAATGTGAAAAACGAGGAAAAAATGTGACACATTTCCCGAGGCAAAAAAAAATCTCAGGGACACTACTACTCATGCAAAGAATACAACACACCCAACATAGACAGATATTTTCATCTCACATGTATCACAAGTATACATAAATTATGAGATATTATCATCAATTCCAATTTATAATTTCTTTCAAATCTGTCACCCACAGATTTCCAAATTCCACATTTTTATTTTTCAGACCTGTTCCACACAGGAACCAAATTCACGAGTATGGGATTTTTCGTCCCATAGCAGTCTGGCACAACAAGCAATTGGTATTCCTTATGGCTTACAACATTTCCATATCCATGACCCTTTCTTCCTGCAATTTCAACATTCCTCAACTAAACAAATTGTTAGTTTTCATGTACTTTTTCAAAATTATGCATACTAACAGTCGAAGTCATTTTCATCTATTCAAGGGTACAAAGAAAAAGGAAATATCATTATTTATGTATGCATCCTTTCAACATACTAAATTTTCCAAATGCAATTCAAATATCAAATGACTTTAATCAATGTGCCAATATTCATGGCCACATTCATACCCAATGCAACCTTGCATTGATTTCAAGTTTGCCACACTTTATGACAAGCACTTTGCCATGGTGTGTTGGAGCTTAACCAACCTCTTCACCATATGGCTTATTCATTCTCATTCATTATTGCAGTGGTATTGTGCTTCCTAATACAGGTTGATCATGATCCCAAATCAACACATATGAAACTAAAAGTTTCTCTTGAATGCACCCAAGCATTCTTCCTTCATTAGTAACCAGGGTGCCAACACTCATGGCCACCCAAATTTTCTTTTCTTTAACAACTACATAATTCAAGTGGAGTATTGGAAGGTCCTCCTTCCTCAAT
>SNQJ01S0034149.1:12713-24202 GCA_010110895.2 Picea sitchensis | reverse complement strand
AGATCAGATAAGTTTAAAGGTGGAGAAAAGTTGCTTCTTCAATTAGGTCTTGCCTCGCCTCTCAATTATGGATCTATCTTCTTTAGTGATCACAGAGATTTTGTTTAGTGTGCCTCATCTAGGTTGTCTCATCTTTATTGTGTTCAAAATACTTTTCAAAGTTATACATGATACATGCTTTAGATCACTCTTGAATCTCTTAAGGTTTTTATTAAGATGATTTTCTATGGATAACTGCGCCTTCCCATTTCCTTTATCTCTCAGGCTTTAAATGTGTTATATTCTTCTTGTCTTCCCAATCCTTAAACATCATAGAATTTTCCCTATATATACTCATTTTCCCTATATAGTCATTAATATCTCTAGATCAGATAAGTTTAAAGGTGGAGAAAAGTTGCTATGCATGCACTTAGATAACCAAGGTGCTATATTTTATTCTTTTTGTCTTCATATCCATTAAGTTTTTATTCGAGTCCATATGCTCGAGTTGATCCATTTATTGGCAATTTCTCCAGTAGTGGAGCTAACAGTTTTGATACATTTCTCATTATTTTAAAATTGCTGTTTGCAACCCAATGTATGTCATTGGGCATTGAAAATTTGTATAACAAGAAACCAAAATTCTTTAAATAGCTCAAGCAGCATGACTTAAATAGCTCAAGTAGCCTGACTTAAAATTATTATAGGAATCAATTTTCAACTTAAAATCCTTCCAATGGAAGATGAATCAATTTTCAACTTAAAATCCTTCCAATGGAAGATGAGTTCTGTAATATATGTAATTAATTGAATAGGATATTATCAAAATTTTCTAAAAAGCTCAAAAAGGACCTCAAATTATTACAAGAAACCGGGGTCAATTTGAGAACTAGTATAAATCCAGAGTAAAAGCATGAAGCTTTGTCAACAATATTTTAATGATATATTCAACATATTGCTAGATAGAACATGTGTCACAACATGGGATTTGAACGAGGTAAGGAGGATAACAACTTTCCTTTTAACCATTCAAGCTAGATCTAATTGTCATTTAAAGTTATTTTAATATTCTTGTTCACATTGAATTATGATATTATATTTCAATATAGTTGAAATATTCAAAGTTTTTTTTTTTGGATATGGAAGAATTCTTCTCCTATTATTAATATTTTTTACATATACCAGTTTATCAGATTTGTCACATAACTCATATTTAAAGTTTCTTTAATATTATTTATCACATCAATTTTTTATTTTTATTTCTGTAGATTTTTATTGTACTTTCATAAATAAAAAAAAAATTACATTATGTAGATGTTATATAGCATTTCATATCTGCAAATAGAATACATGTTTCATGTTTCTCTCTAATCCTCAATGCATCCTTTGATTCATAGTATGAACAGATTGACCCTAAAAAAATACTATATAATATCATCACAAACCAATGCAAATCCACAGATTGGCCCTCAAAAGATACTATATACGATCATCACAAACCAATGCAAATCCAAATAGAGTACAGTCCAAGACATTACATATGATCATCATCGAAATTTATTTTAGAGAGCATGAAAAGTTATGGATATCATCTATATGCCCAAAAAAGCTAGATCTAATAAAAAGAATGAAGAAAATATTCTTAGGCATAACCAACCACCTGCTCCCAAATCTGTTAGCTACTTGCTACCAGAATCCAAGAGCAAACCTTCTCATCAACCATTAACCTGTTCATTCCTTTCTTTGTAGATATGATGAAAAGATATGGAAAGGAAAGATGATTTTATACTAAATATCTCATAAGGATGAAAAATGATTTTTTACAAGAAAAAGAACCCTTGACATCCACTTAATCACCCGTTGTGAATCCCAAAACACTTGAATTTTGTGAGAACCTTTTTCTACTACTAGCATAAGCTTTGAAAATTGTTAGACCCCTTTCCTGAACCTCTTTTAAATATATGTCAATGAGTATGTCCGAGAGATGCATTGTACTCCATGCACCATAAATCTGTGGGTCCCCTAGAGCTGCTCCATCAAAGTAAATCCAAGCACCCGACCTGTCTATGATCTATGCCACAATTTGCCAAATAAGGAGTATCATTCTTAGACAAAGAAATGCCTAGAGAAATTCAGACTTGTCTTGTACTTTTTGCCTCCTTTATCACCTTTGGTAAATCATCCTCCAGGAGATCATGAAATATAGTAAAGGATTCCATCATCCATCTGTCTGGTCCTAAGATTGTCTTTTTTGGAGGGTAATACCATTTACAGCTCATCCTTTAATACCTCTTCCATCAACATATGGTTATTTTCTTCTAAGACAATTAGGAAGATATGAAGAGTTTTAAAGATTTCTGCAATATTTTCCCCTTTGGTTCCTTAAAGATATCTTGGAAGTATGATGTACCTACTTCAATGATCTTCAAGGAAGAGTTAACCATTTGACCCTCTGAGTACCTCATGTCCCAAATTGTGTTTATTATTTTTTTGTGATTGGTGAAATCTCCTTCTCTACCTCCAATTCCGTATCAATTGCTTTCCTTTTATTTGAAACCCATTCCTTTGATACCTTTTTAACCTTTTTCATTGCAGATATGAACTGAAAACAATTTGTCTCCCTTAATTAGGATCATATCTAGTCCATGTATTTGTAACAAAATTTCTATAATCCTTTTCCCCTAACCATGCATGATTGACTTTGAATGGGCCCAGGGGCTTATTATTTATGTTTCAATTTACAAAAAAATTGCACCATGATTTGAGAAATTTATCTAGCTTCTTGGCCAAATCTTCATATCCTCCTCTGTTATTCACCAAGTTAGAGTTAGTTTCAAAGGTTCCACATCTACAAGGCCATGATATTCTATTCTATGTTAGAATAATGTAGCTTCCTTGCTCAACCTAGCATTCAAAACCAAACCTTGGCTCTCGAAGTTGTGAAATTTGAATTACCTCAAGCTTGCCTATTTGGAGACTCTGTAATATAGGAAAAATGAAAGATGTATTTGATGCTATCACCCCCTAGTGTCTAACAAGCATCATGTGTATTTTCTTTTAGGGAAATATTTTTTCTCAGCTCCTTGTCATTCAATCACATAGTTAAGTGATTGACAACATTACCAAACAACACTTCCTTTGGCCTCCAACAAGACACCTCAATTTTTTCTTCTAGTTGAATAATGGTTGATAACTCAAAATGAGGTATCTCATTTACTAACATGTTAGATTGTGCATATTGAGGCATGACTCAACAGTTCTAAAATATACGACCTAATGGTGCATTTTGTTATGCAGGACCTCACATCCAATACAGTTCTATCCCCTATGCCATAGTACTAACATCCATGAAGGCCTTGTTTAGGCGAATTTGATAGGTTTGATCTAGTCCCATCAATACCTGAGAACATTCCAACTCAAAGTTTTTGTTTTGCTAAAGATTTTGCTTTGCTAAAGGCACAATAGTGAAACAATTGGGAGACCCAAAAATTTGTATTTCATCCAAAGGATCCTCGAAGAAATCTAGAAGTTTATCATACCAATCCATTGATTAGCCCTAGAAGCTCTAAAATCCTAGTTCAGAAACCCTAGCTCCTCCATTCGTGAGCTATAAATGTTATTGTTATAATACATTATAAATTAACCCGAGAACTCTCAAATACTAAAAAAATAAAATATTTCAAATATATAAATATAATTATCATAATTCAATGATTTTAGATATAAGTAGGTTATTACAAATGGCCCCATGAAAAGGGTTGATCACAAATTTGGCGAGTACTTACATTTTCCTTAACAATTTATAGTTGTTGTGATGTTTATATTTTAATTAATTTACAACCATGATTAGATGTTTTCCAACAAGTGCTAACACAAAAAATGGTCATGTGATCATTTGATTGACATTAGATAAAGTATAGGTTGTGAGTATACGTTGGAGTGTGTTAATTGAACAATTTGTAAGTAGCTATGTTGTTGTACTTCTCTTATTTTATAATTAATGGAACAACAAAAACCTTTAATTATATCTTATAATTTGGAAACAAAATATGGAATGCATCCAATAGAATATTTGTTGAGAGACAACATAAGGAATGACTTCAAAAGAATGTAATGAGTGTATTGTATTACAAATGTAAATATACTCATTACACTTTATTTTTGTGTTTTTAAATCTAACATGAGGAGGGGGAAACATTCCAAATAATCCAATTACAATATCCTCTACAAGTGATGAAGAAATGAGGCACGCAAGCAACTTGAGCAACAATGACAATTCAAGTGATGAATGATGATCATTGAAATTGAATGTTACAAGCCATATATTTTAGAATGTTTGTTTATGAAGATGAAACATTTTGTTGAATGTTGACATATTGTCTCAATTGGATGATGACATGTTACCGATATTTGTAACAATTCTTTATTGACATTTTGATTATCATGGACCTTTATGTTGTCCCATTTTGTACGATTAACTCTCTGTTTTTTGTATATAATAAAATGAGTTGTCTTTAGTGTGGTAAAATGCTATGTTGTTGATTACATATATGGTTGCTTTTACATTATTATAATGAACAAATGTGTAATCAATTAGTAGAGTTGTTTAAATGAAACAATGCAATATTGTCCATATAAGCCATCAAACTTTGAAATGTCTTAAAATGAACATAAGCAAATTGAATATTTAGTGGATTTCCCATCTTGAAACTCTTGAGTGTGCTAAATACTAGGTCCTGGTTTCAATCCAGCTTTAAAGAGCCATTAATTTCAACATATCTTTATCTGAACACATGATGAAAATAAATAGTATTAAATGCAAACTTCACAATTTATATCTCACCAAAAATGGGCTTCAACACGTAATTATCTAAGTTACTAAACCCATTCATCAGATTAAATACCACTAATTGCATCTAAAGGTGCTCTACACTCTAGTATAGGAAATATGTCCATGTAACATAACACATTAAAATAATAGTAAAATATCCATAAAATAATAAAATAATATTAAATTAATAATAAAATAATAAAAAACATTAAAATAAATATAAATAAGAAAAACACATAAACAAAAGATCTACTTAATTAATCAATCCACACAATAATCAAAACAAGTATATAATAGCAAAAACCAAAACTAATATTGAATATCAATCACTTATCCAAAAGGAGTAGAGGAGCAATCCCTAATCAACTTGATTTATATTTTCTCCTACCTCTTTATACTAAAGAAACAACAATTGTTGACATTCTTGTTGACTGCAAGCACATCTCTTATTGCAAACCTAAATGTAAAGTATAATTCACTACATTTGAAACTCTCCAGTAGTATTTAAATTTTGAATTCATCCACTAAATTTTAGGTTTGGTGAGGTCTAGGAGTTGTCATAAATTTACGTTTTAGGTTTGGTGAGGTCTAGGAGTTGTCATAGATTTAAGTACCGTACAAAAGAAACAAAAAGGAATAAAACAAATATTGTTGTACATAGCAGAGTACTGGAGTCTAGACTCTGCGGTCCATGTATGTTTATAGTTTAGGTTTTTCTTTGGGTTTAGGTTTTTTCCAATGAGAAGGAATTAGGGTTTTTTCTTTATCTATATTTTATTCAAAGCTTTGTGGATGCTTATTCGAACCTCCACTGGAAGTTTAAATATATTAAACTGAAAAACAAAACATCATTCAAAGCAAAGATCCTCATCGGATGAGGAGGCATGGAGGAGAATGTACTGAACTGATATAATTTTCTAATGGTTTATACCACCAACACAATCACAATGAATTGACATTATAATTTTCTAATGGTTTATACCACCAACACAATCACAATCACAATGAATTGACATTTATGTACATAAGCTTATATGCAATCAAAAGTGACAAGTGGAAACAACATAAATATAAATAATCACAAGATGAAACACACCAAAGTATAGATGTATTAATCTTATTAACACAGATAATTTATAACTTTTTTTTATATTTTCACTAACAAGCATAACTTCTTTGTATTATGTATATTAATCTTATTAACACAGATAATTTATAACTTTTTTTTTTTTTATATTTCCACTAACAAGCATAACTTCTTTGTATTATGTATGGGAGGTTTATGATATTTATGTAATAACTAGTTGTAGTAATACATTCACCATTCCCACTTGTGAACCCAAATTAAATGTGTGAGAATCACAATGCTCACACATATGTATATATTGCATACAAATTTGATTTGGAAAACAATTTGTTTTCACTCAAAAAAATTAGAAAACAATAAAAAATAATTATATAACATATCAAAAATACTTGAAAGTGGTTTAAAGAATTTGGAGAAAAGGAATATTTGTTATAAAACTATGATAGATCCTTCTTAACTCCGGATCTATCAAGCTTCGAGATGGATCAAATCTCTCGAGCATGAGCATTAGCATTATTGATAACTCCGGGGTTAAGATGGATTTATCCTGGTTAGTCACCAAATATTTACAATTTAATGAAACTTTTTCCATTTACTAGGATTAGAAGTAGTTTTAGGGCCAAAAGTTCTACATAATTGTTGGTGCCCCTACCTAAACTAGCTTTGAACTTTAAAGCATGATCTTCACTTATATAAATGACTTCACTTGCACCACAAATAGAAGGATCACCTTGATAAGCCCTGTCAAATCATGTCCAAGAACTACTTTTTATCAATCTACGCTATGGGGTGATATGCCTTTGTGGTTTTTTCTTTCTATACTATTTAAAACCATCAAGATTGGACATACCATGAATACAAGATTGTAAACAAAGTACACTCTTACCTTAAAAAATGTTGGAATTTTGACTTAACCATATTCCCCAAGCTATAATCAAAGGAAGTGATTTGATATTTTTAACTATTGGATTATTGTGCCATCTATTTAATCCTTATTCTAATGTATTTCCACTCCAAATAGCCCTTAAACATGTGATAGATTCCACTTCATTCAAAACCTAACAAGTGTAAGAACAAGACAATAATAGACGAGAAACATTTTATTCATCAACATTGCAAAAGGTACTCTAGTTGGGGCCTTTTTTTGGCTCTCTTTTGTAGGTTGTCTCAAGTAAGTACCATATTTTTAAGTTCTAAACCACGTGAATAAGCATGATTTAAGTGAACACTTAAACTTACAAATGCATTTCCACCACCAAGATAACTCATCAAAACCCTCATTTGGACACAGATCTTGATATCCCACTTTTAGAGTATAAATCCCTCTAGCATTGTTTGGCCATATAAGCTCGTCCTCATCATATTTGATTCTCCCATGACAAAATCTAATGATAGATACATAGGTTCCCAATTCTTTTGATTCTTGACCAACTACACCAATCACAATTGATGTCTTCCATTCTTGTTTCTATATCATGGTTAACTTTGATTATGCTACCTAGCTAAAAAAGAAAATACATTTACCATGAAGATAATTGATCAAAGCATATGAAATCTTGAAGTGATCCAGGTGGATATTTGACTGAAATGAATTTCTCAAACTCTGATGAAAATGTGTTCATGTCCAAGAACTCGATGAGAACTTTCCAACAATGCTTGAATGGGCTCAAATGAATGTCATTTGAGAAAGTTATCGCATTATGAAGTTTCGACCAAACAAGCAAAAGTGTTGATAGGAATGACATGTGGCATCATCACAGGATGACATGTGGCAATACGAACCATGCCATGGAAGTATGGACATTGTATGGATGCTAACATGACATGATGACAGGGTTGTGCAGATGTTGACATGGCATGCTGATTGGGTGTACAAATGTTGATGTGGAAGGACAGGTGGCACTATATGTACATTGATGTGGAACTATGGTAAAATTATGTGGCAACACAGGTGGAAATATGACAAGGTGACATGTCGCTGATGTTGTGGTTGACTGGGAAGTGACGTGGCCTCCATGTGGGCTAATCAGGTTCCAACATGTGGTAGCCCGATTTATCCATTTCAGAACGGTCGGGTGGATTGAACCACCGACCTATTCACAACCAATTTAACGTCCTACCGTTACGCCATGGGTGGAACTTGTTATGATTAGCGATATTATTGTATTTAAGGTCAAACTGTTATCTGATAACCAAAAAGGCTGAGGGTCCACAGATTTCATCGTGCAACCTCTGCCAACAAATTCCACAACTTAACCAATATGCCTCCGTTGTTACGTAATATGGGTAGTGACAAAAATTATATTTAAGCTGCCAATGTTATCCATTAGTTAAATTGGTGTCGGCGAGGAGTTAACCCCGTGACCTTGGCCCAACTGACTGTTATATTTAACCATTGCTCCAAACCTTATTCCTTGTTTAGCCAAACAAATATACACCGTTTTGTTATTATGATATTCTATAAGCCTAGAAAATACCCATGGTTAGGATTCGAGCCATTTACCTATGGCCATATATCCATACGACCTTGCCATTACACCATAATTCGAATTTGTAAAGAATTGATGTAATATTGTATAAATGCAGATGTTTTTCCTACATAAACTTTAGAAAAGTGGGTTTTTGTAGCTAATTTTGGAAAACAGAGAGTGGATAGAGGTTTTGCTAGGCTAGTAAACCATTTGCAGCAGATCAATGGCTCATCATTGAAAGGTTTTGCAGAGAATTTATTATTATACAAATGCATTTTCCAGTATAATTGAAGGACTGAGCATTTTTCAAGCCTTTTTTACTGAGGAAGAGAAGGGAAAGTTTTTCCTAAGCATGTTGCAGTCTTCCTGAAGAATCCAAAGACATACTTTACGACAGGTTGGAGTCCATTTGATGTAATTAAGCATTTGACATCATTAATGGAGCAGTTGTGTGGTTGAAGTGGGCCTAGATACGTAGCCGAGGATGGGTGAACTTCGTTATCAGCTTGTGTTTTTGTCTTCCTGCTATGCATTTTTTTCAATTCAACATTTTCCGTTGTTCATTAAGCTTTATGATAAGTCCATTTACGCTTTAATTTATTTGCAAATCAAGTCATTGGATTTCAGATCAATTTTGGTATGAGAGCTAGTTTGAAAAGATTTGCAGTTTGAAGAGCATGTTGCAAGAGGACAATCATGGGAAAAGCTTTGAAGCAAGCAAGACTTCAGGAACTTGAAGAGATTAACCAATAGATTCAGGAAGAGAATTCTAAATTGAGAGGGTTACTGCGAGTCTCTAAGGATAAGAAACAAAAGTTGCATCTTGAATTGCAAACCAAGGATGAACTTTTAGAAAAGCTTTAGAAAGATGACTGAAAGGACGAAGAGGAGTCAATCGTGTAAAAGAGATCATATTCTACCATAGATTCACAATTTTTCACTGAGGAATGCAATGTAAGTGAGTCACCATTTTCTCTTTCTTCCCATTAAAAGGTAGATAACTCCTTGGGTGAATTTGAGAAACAAACTCATGGTATTGGTTTTAAGATACTAACGAAGATGGGTTATGATGGAAAGGGTCTTGGAATTAATGGCCAAGGAATGACTAATCCCATAGAGGTTGTAGAAAGACTTTGCTATGTATTTTTGGATATGGAAAAGGAGAAGTTGAAGAATACTCCAAGGTCGATCAAGCAATACATGATTCAAGAGACGAGTCTAATCCATTATAGAAATACCTTAAAGCGAAAGCACATCACTTCATGAAAGTGATAAAGAATGCAAGGCATCTCGAATGAGAGGTGAACATCCCGAAAGAGTGAAGATAATTTATTCTCGGAAGACTTGCAACAAGAACCACCATGAAAGGTATAATAGACCAGATTATTCCAATGTATTCTTTGACTATAATAAGAATGGTAATGCGAAACATAGTATCCATGTACGTTTTGTGGATTACATAACCATTGTGTTTCCAAATGTTGGAAGAGAAAGTCCTTGTACAGGAAGGTCATGCCTACTAGGAAGGAGGAAAGAAGTAAAGACCACTCTCCAAAACTGAATGTGGAGCATGACAAGAAGGAATTGCGGTCAAATAATTATTGCACTCATTGCAATATGAGTGGTCATTGGATTGAAAGATGCTGATTAAGATGGGAAAGAAAATTGTGCATTCACTCATGAAGAAAGGGGTAGAAGATGAAAGAGTTGGTCAAGCACCAACAATCCAAGAGGAGAAACCCAAAAAAGAGAATCCATTAGCCAATTTTGGTAAGAAATGGGTAACACATATCCAAGACTGTTTGCTTCCATTGTTGTAAATATCACATGTTGTGTATAGAACCCCTAGAAGGGAAAATTGTACAAGTGATGCCCTGTTATAACATCGCTTATACGCAACATAGTGTTCTTATGTTTTTGAAAGTATACAATCCAGAGCGACAAGTCAAACCATGTATGTAGTCTTTTGGCAGACCAAAACTTTCTTTTTGTGGGGAGGTTTGATCCAAGTGTATCTTTGACCAACAAAAAATGAAGTTCTCAAATTCTGATGAAAATGTACTTATGTCGAAGATCCCAATGAGATATCTCCAACGACGCTTGAACGAGCTCAAATGGACATCGTATGAGAAAGTTATCGTGTTTTGAAGTTTCGACCAAATAGGGAAAATTGCTGACAGGGATGACATGTGGCATCATCATAGGATCACAAATGGAAGTATGGACCATGACGTGGTAGTATATACACTATACATATGCTGACATGGCATGATGACTGGTTGATATGGATGTTGACATGGCATGGTGATTGGGTGTACATATGCAAACATGGTAGGACATTTAGCATTGTATGGACGTTGACATGGCATCACAATGAGATGACATGGTAGTGCAAGTGGCAGTACGACAGGGTGACATGGAGTTGACATAACGGTTGACTGGGTAGTGATGTGGTCGCCACGTGACAACATGATTTTACCCAAAATGTCCTGATCGATCCCAGAACGATCGGGCGAGTGGATCGAACCCCCGACCTATTTGCAACCAATGTAATGTCCTACCGTTACACCATGGGTGGAAATTTTTATGGTTAGCGATAATATTGTATTTGAGGTCAAACTGTTATTCGATAACGAAAAAAGTGGAGGGTCCATGGGTTTGACCCTGCAACCTCTGCCAACAAACTCAACAACTTAACTAATATGCCACCGTTGTTAATACAGATAGTGGAAAAATTATATTTAAGATGACAATGTTATCCATTAGTTAAACCAGGTGTCGTGAGGGGTCGACCCCACGACCTCTACCCAACATACCACTATATTTAACCATTGTGCCAAACCTTATTCCTTGCTTATCCAAACAAACATATATCATTTTCTTATTACAATATTCTATAAGCTCGAAAGATCACTATGATTAGTAGTCGAGCCAAGCCATCGAACTATGGCCTTATATCCATATGACCTTTCCATTGCACCATAGTTCAAATTTGTAAAGAATTGTTGTAATATTGTATATATGCAGATGTTTTTCCTATATAAACTTTAGAAAAGTGGGTTTTTGTAGCCAATTTTGGCAAACCGAGAGTGGAGAGAGGTTTTGCTAGGCTAGTAAACCA
>SNQJ01S0034148.1:91833-104062 GCA_010110895.2 Picea sitchensis | reverse complement strand
ACTCAAGTTGAAGTGGATCTTAGGGATGGACTGGTTGTGGATACGGATTTGTTTTTTGGTGATTTTACATGGAAGAAAAAATTGATTATTGGAGGTTTCGTTTTCGATGTTTCTCCTGTCATGAGGCGGGCCATCTTCAAGATCAGTGTAAAAAGGCATTTATTAATGTGGAGCGATTCATAAAGGTGTGGGTGAAAAAATCCAAGGATGAGCAGAAGGTTTATGGTCAGGCTATGAATAAGCAGGTGGTTGGTTGTGGTGGGTGTTATCCTGCAGCTCTAGAAGAAGCACAAGGGACCAAGTTGAGGAATGATCTAAGACACTCATGATCCATTTCTAGTATGCTACTCTTTTCCTCTCCTTTAATTGGTGTCTCCCTGTCGCCTAAATTACTTTAGGTAAAAAATTCCAAGGGTTTGGATCCCCTTAATCCAAACTATATTTCCCCGATCTAGTCCCCTCTCCTTGGTAGATCTGCATCCCTCCCCTTTTCTTCCCCCTCGAAGGGTCGGCCTATTGGTGTATCTAGTCCCGATAGATGTAGTGGCACATCGGAGGAGAAGCATGCTCCTCCTTATTTAGATTCTCCAAAAAAGGGTTATGCCTTATGGCCTCGAGTTAAATAAAAATTCGATGGTGGCTTGGCCCTCAACCCTATCCAACCCAATCTAGTTGGGAAGAATTCCCATATGTTGAAGGCTTAATAGAAAGCAGTTTGTAATTTTTTTATTTCTTTCTTTATATATATATAATGGATCACGAAGAGAGAGATATGGATCTTTGATATCGGTTTTGAGGCCACAGGTTTGCATGGTCTGATTTAATTGTCTAAGCCACAGTTTATCTCTCGTGGTGGTTCGAGTTTCAGAAGATGGTGGTTTTTTGTGTTGGATAGGAATTTTATGGTATCTCTCTCTCTTTGTTTTCTTGATCCTAGTTTCTTGTTTATGTAGGTTGATTGGCATAGTTGGATTATAGAGAGATCCCATTCTAGAGACATAATTTTTTATCGCAAGCTGGATTTTACTGTGGATCGTTTCTATATGTCCCTCAGGATGGGTCGGTTGTGATAGCTAGACCTATTGGGACCCCATCTAAGGTGGCAGTTGATCCCAAGGTATCAATATTGAAAAGTTGGCAGCAATGTAGATTAGTACATCCTCTCACAAGGATGCAGTTATTTTTCCTTTTCTTGGCATTCCTTTGGTTCTTTCTCCCCTAGATCATGCATATGGCTATCTCGATTCTACCCTGAAGGGAAACAAGGGGATAGTAGAAGGTTTTTCCAGTGCATAGGTGAATCAAGGTGCTAGCTCTATCAAAAAAAAAAAAATTGCAATCTCAAAAGGAAAAGGTTTCTATGGTGATCAGGAAGGATGTCATAATCGAAGATATATCGAAGTTCTTAGGCAAAACCTTGAGTGGGAATTTTAGTGGTAAGGTGGTTTGGTTGGACTCTCTGTACCACTAATTAGAGATCAATTGGGTGCCCATATTAGGGTATATTCCCATCTTTCATGTATTGGTGTGCAACTAGTTGTGTTTTAAATTTTCAAGTCTAAGGAAGATGGTGAGATCATTTTAGGTCAAGTGTAGAGATGGGATCCTTTGGGGTTGGTTATTCATAAATGGGAAGTTAATTTTGATCCTTATAGAGCTTATATTTTTTTCATTCAAGTGTGGGATATCCTGCCCAATATTCCTCTAGTTGTTTGGAACATGGTTGTCTTAGAAGCTACTAGAAATAAGCTAGGGAAATTCATAGGAATAGATCTGAATTGGGATACTAAGTTGGATAGGAAATGAGCCTGGACTCAAGTTGAATTCAATATTAGGGATGGATTCGTTGGGGATATGGATTTGTTTCTTGGTGATTTTACATGGAAGAAAAAATAGATTATTGGAGGTTTCCTTTCAATGGTTCATCTGTCATGAGGCGGAACATCTTCAAGCTCAGTATAAAAAGGCATTTATGAATGTGGAGCAGTTCAGAAAAGTGTGAGTGAAAAAATACAAGGATGAGCAGAAGGTTTATGGTCAAGATATAAATAAGAAACTAGATGGTTATGGTGGGTGTTATCCTTCATCTCTAGAAGAAGCACAAGGGACTAAGATGAGGAATGAGACAAGACACTCGAGATCCAATTCTAGTATGTTACTCATTTCATCTCCTTTAATTGGTCTCTCCCCATCCCCTAAAGTCCTTAAGGTCAAAAAATGCTAAGGGTTTGATCCCCTTTCCCCAAATTTTATTTCCCTAATCCAGTCCCCTCTCCTTGGTAGCTTTGAATCCCTCCCCAATCTGTCCCACTCACAGGGTCTACATGTTGGTGTGGTTAGTCTCGATAGATGTGGTATCACATCAGAGGTGGAGTGTGTTCCTTTTTCCTTAGATTAAAGGGTGTACTTTATCCAATAATGGTTATTCCTTATAGCCTCATTTTAAAAAAAAAAAGTTGACTCCTGTTCTTATGGTGGCATAGCCCTCGACCCTATCCAACCCAATCCGATTGGGAGGAATTCCCATCTATTTAAGGCTCAATAGAAATTAGTTCATGATATTAGAAAAGGAAATCAGTCCACCATCACAAGGGCCCTTAGAGTAGGGAAATCCCTAAAGAATTCTCCCCCATGATTGTGCTTTCATTCAAAGTGAGAGGATTAGGGGGTTCCTGTAATAATTTATCCCTCAAAATAACAATTTTGAGTCAGAAGACGGATGTAATTTTAATTCAAGAGACAATGGTGGATGGTTCTAGAGTAAGAGTTATTTTGGAACCATGGTTAAAAAGGTGGTCATTTTGTTATGTGGATGCGGTTGGCCAATATAGAGGATTACTTATGGGTTAGATTCCTTCTTATAATTCTTTCTCTTCGATGCCTTTCAACTCAACCATTTCAATTAAATTGGAGGTTAAATATCTAGGAATAATTCTCAATGTGTTAAGTGTATATGGACCTTACTCAGATAGAGTCCCTTATTGGGAAAATCTAGTTTATTTAGGGGTGTTGGATTATTCTTTTATTCTAATCAGAGGGGATTTCAATATCACATTGTCCTTAAGATAATTTTGGGGGGATATCCCCAGGAAGGACCCTCAATGCAGAGTTTTCTCACCCTATTTTGAGAAGCACCATTTAATTGGTATTGAACCAATGAAGTTGGTTCATACCTGAAGGAATTTTTGTGTTAATGAGGATGCAGTTTCTAAAAGACTAGATACATTTTTGGTTTCGGATCCTTTGAAGAATAGTGTGTTTCTAATGAATTCATGGATGTCTAGTGGAGGTATTTCTAATCATCTTTTGATCGTATTCAAATTGGATATTGGCAGTGAGTCTCCTCTAACTCCTTTAAAATTAAATCATTTGTGTCCCATGGAGAAATATTATAGGCTCCTTGTCTAGGATTCATGGGACCATCTTTCTTCCCCTTAATCCTCTTCTTTCATGAGTCAATTTTCATACAATATAGCTAGAGTTAAAGCGGCTTCGAAGAAGTGGCTTAAATCTTTCAATGATAGGGCTCAATCTCAACTGAAAGAGGAAGAAGCCAAGATATATTAGTTATATGCAAACAATGGTGTGGGTCCTCTTTCTAATGTCCAATTATCTTAGTTGTGGGTATTAGAATCAACCCATGATTCAATCATGAAGAAGGAGGAGCCAACTTGGAGGCTAAAGAGAAAATCCATCTGGATCTAAGAGGGGTATAATAACACTAAATGTTTCCTTCAATTTGTGATCTACTAGAAAATTGTGAATACGATTTTGGAAATCGAATATTTTTAAAGTTCTATGTTTTTCTCCTTTCAGGAAAAGGTGATTGCTTCATATCTAGGGGAAATGAGATGAAAAATGAAGAGATGATGAAGTGTACCCCTATAGGTAAATGATGGAAGGTAATAAGGGCTTGAAAAGAGTCTCGTAGATGGTATAAGACATGACACAATATAGAAGACCTGCCAAGAAGTGATTGTACTTTCCCGAGACACAAGGAAAAAAAAGATACAAGCCCAGTAATATGTTGGACCAACAAGTTAAGATTCTTGTCCCTAATTTCAGCAATAAACAGTAATATATATCAGCAACAAATAATAATGAGAGCTACAAACAAAGTTTATAAAAATCTATTTAATGATACAAGAGCTAAGCTAGATATGACTAGTACAACTCAAGATTGAAAGAGCAAGACTTTAGCATGAAATAAGGGTTGTTATAAACAAATGTGCAGAGATAATTATCAGCCTTATGTCTGTAGAAAAAAAATTGTTATAGAAAATAAATCAACCACCAAAACATACCAATAATCCACCCAAAAAGTGTGTTGAGACTAGTAGAGGATAGAGGCAAACTTTTAGCAACTTCTGACAGTTGGTTTCTGAGTTATTTAAGGATTTGTATTAGGTTTTATACAACACCAATGGTTGGATATTAAATGTTATAACATCATAAATAATCACTTATAAAAATGAGATGCCCTAGTGCCTCAACCAAGCATATAGAGCACAAAATTTATTCCAATTTAGACAATCTCAAAATCTCGAGTTTTCACGGTAACCAACACAGGATTTTATTTCCCCAGTGCAATTAGATTTAGTTACTTTATCTATTGGATTATGGAGTCAAAAAATAAAATAGCTAGCAATGCTATATTATTGGGGGTGTAAACCCTTTTACTCCCCATGGCAAGCAAGTCTAACTAGGAAGTACTAGGAGGGTGTAAACCCTTTTACTTCTCCTAGTGAAACCTTATGCAAACAATTATTCCAAGACAAAAATGATAGATATGGTGGGGTTGTAAACCCTTATACTCCCCAAGAAGTCTATAAAATTACACTTGTAACCAAGCAATGAAGAAATAATAAGATAGATTCCTTACCTAGTCCAAGCAACCACAAGATAAACTTCCTTTTTCCAAGATTAATCCACCTCAAATGCAAGAGAAAATACCCAAGAGAGGTAGTGCGCTAA
The DNA here is from genome assembly GCA_010110895.2 of Picea sitchensis. Classification (NCBI taxonomy): domain Eukaryota; kingdom Viridiplantae; phylum Streptophyta; class Pinopsida; order Pinales; family Pinaceae; genus Picea; species Picea sitchensis. The sequence goes on along the minus strand of SNQJ01S0034148.1, from coordinate 99,088 downwards.
TTCTTCCACCAATAGCATAAAGAAACCATAACAAGAGAACAAGAGAGAGATATTTCCAAAAGAGAGAAAAAATTGTAGCTAGAAGTCTTCTCACAATGGGAGAGTTATGATGAAAATGAGATACAAATGATCTATATTTATAAAAAATGTTCTAAACATATTTTGTCCACAAAAGTTAGGGTAAAACACAAGATAAGGGGTGAAAGGCCCTTATCTTTCCCCTTTACACAAAATAATACTTTTTAATTCATAATTTGCACATAAAGTACAACCCTAAAGTAAGACGTCACCCTTCTAGGGTGACGTTTTGGCACTTTTGCAAGTTGTTGGAGTAGGATATGAGTGTGAAAGGCCACCAAAGGCCATGTGTCTTCAATAAATATTTCTCCTCCATGATCCAAGGCTTCTCTCCTTAAAATTTTCCAAGTGTCCACAACCACCACCAAAACCCTAGCCCTACTATGACGCCAAGCCCTCAAGGGTGAGGTTTTGGCCTTCTTAGGAAAGTTGTTTGGGTGATAGGGAACAGGTTAGGTCCTCCATGATTTATTCTATGCCTCCAAAGGCATGTATTAATCATATAACATGTGGGCCCTTGGTATCCAACATGTGGGCTTCAATCCTAATGGAAGCCCAAGCTAGGCTTGTTCTTCCAAGACTGCCCACCAACTGGGTCCTGCAAAGAAAAATGGATATGCCATACAAGGATAACAAGTCAAATGCATAATGATGAGTAAATAAAATCAATAAAATATCCATGTAAGAATGTAAATTCAAACCACCTCATCAAAATAAACCAATGCTCAAAGACCCTATGCAATTTGCCAAGTTTAGGTATGGTAGGGTTGACAAAATGACCTATTGGGTGAATTTTACCTCAAGTTTAGGGGTGTTTCCCCATGGGAGCTCCATCTAAGTCATATGGGTGAGGTGACATGGATGGGGGAGATAATTTTGGGCATGGGATTCATGACATACAAGGGATTGTAGTGTCTCATTTATGGGTTCCTTTGTAAAGGGTGTGTTGCACCTTCATTTTCAATGCAAACTTTTTCCAAGCCCACTTATTTCCTTTTATTCTTTTAGGATGTTTCCAGGTTGAAGACAAAATGGGGATTCTACCTAAGCATGAAAAATTGTGCCCACCTTGACTCTACCCTAGTCACACCATGCTTCCCCAAGTTGAAGAAATGTGTGGGGCTTCTACCTAATCAATAAAAGCAATTCCCACACATGCCCCACCTTGGTTGGCATTTTCTTATTAGTTATTATTTTATGGGTCCCATCAGTTTCTTATGAGATACATTTGATTGTCCTCGAGATCCCTAGGTGAGCATATAGAAGTTTAATGATTGGATTTTATCTTTTTCTAGCTATAAGCCTCTAGGAATTCACTCCCTTCTTCCCATGAAATGAGGGAAAACCCCTTCTTGGGTCAGTGTACCCAAAAATCCCAAAAGGTGAGGAGATGAGGGGATGAAGTGTGGAAAGTGACAATTATGGTCAGGAGTGGCACGATGACTCATCAAAAGGACCTCCCAATAGCATACCTATCCCTAAGGGTGACCCACTTACTAGGGTACAATATCATCCAACAAAGTGAAACGGGGAAAAGAGAATAATGTCCAAGAAAACATTACATAATCAAAAGCAATAATAAATGCAACAAACTCAAATTCCTCAAATATTGAAATGAAACTCACCATAATACCTAACTTGTACCTCATGGAGAAAGACCCAATGATTTTCAAAATCCAATTCATGTGGTGGATACCATCGTGATGAACCTGGATTTGTGGTGGTGAGGTCGTTCTCTTTATGTGCAAGTGGAAATTGTTGGTCAAGTTGTCTCTCGGTACTCCATGTATGAAACATGAGGTCCTCGAGACATCATCTCCTCAGTTATCCCTAGGAATTGGGGATAACAATATTAATAGTTTGGACCGAACTATACATGTGTGAATCTAATTGGTTGGAGGAGTCGTGCATGGTGAATACACACCCCAACTTGATTCGACCTCTTTGTTTATGGGAGTGAATCACTGCTGGTGGGTCGCTAGATGGACCCATGGGTATTATTTCAAGAAGTGTCAGCCCTAGGAGATCAATATCAAATGCATCTAATTTTGGCAGTATCCATTGGTGCAAGAGCTCATCAATGTTGGAATTTATATCGTCTAGTTCGATGAGATGGGGGGGAAATTGGTGGATGTCGGTGAATGATTCTTGGGGTTCATCAAATCGGTCGTTGTATGTAGAGGAAGTCTAGGTGGTTTCGAGGCTATTTATCCAAAACATTTGAGGGATGGTGGAAGAGGGGATGGATTTCGATGGCTATAGTTAGACTTGAAACGTTTACAACGTGCATTGCACCTTTTCTTGGATAACCAACCTCTTGCACAAAGATATGTGATGTGAGATATGGTTTCTCTAACTCTGAATCATTCATGCATGTCCTCCTCCACGGTTACCCATTCTTTGTAATGTTCCTTATGTGCATCCTACCATCACATTGGGATGTCGACCAACATTGTATCAAGGGCGTGGAATCATTGATATTCTAGAATATGTTGTATCTATGCAATTAATGCATCTAGCGACTCCAACCCATCATATTGATAGGAGACAAAGTCATCAATGTGTTCTTATGTCGATATGTGTGCACTCCTCCTTGTTGACACCTCATAAATCTTATTATGCCATCTATCCAAGGCATCCTGAGAATCTGTGTCATGAGATTTAACACTCCTCTAACTTAATTCACCATATGTGGTGGGGTTGATGTAGTCCTCCCTATGTCGCATGACCTTGGAAATATTTTTAATTCCCAAGATTTGTGAATCCTCATCTATGGGATCATTATAGTGGTCACCCTCATACGGTTCTAGTGGTGCAACCATGTGCAGGGTGTCAGTTTCAAAGTACATTTGCCTTTTCTTCTAGTTTAACACTACATTATTGTCAAAGGGCAAGTGAATTCCTAGCAATGCAATATAGGGATCATACTCATCCATGATCTCGATGACCTCAAAATTGTCCTTTGTTTTCACTCCTTTGATGTTTACTTCCACTTGCTCTAGTTATCCTATGGGATAGATCTTTTATTGATTGGCTAACTAGAGATATATGGGAAACTAGACCAACTTAGGCTTACCCATCACTTCCCAAGGATTCTTGGGTAAAATGTTCACATCAAATCCTAGTTCCAACATGACTCCATCCATGTTGTACCCACCAATATTTGTTGTCATATTAAACTCTTGAACGGTGTGCTTTTCCTTGTTGACCCAGAAAATGTCCCTTTCCGGAAACAGAGCCGATATATTGATCTCCTCTCCTTGTTCTTTCATGTAATCAGTTAGCACCTAGGTCAACTTACTTGCAGCTTCTAGATATTTAATAAAGTGAAAACAATAGTGTAAGAAGGTATTGACTTGACCTTCAGCTTCTGCAATGTGACCTAGGTCATGCATGGCTTCTATGCATGTTGTGAATTGCAAATATTCCTTGTTTTATTCTTCATAATCTGTTTTCTCAATTTGTCTCAGCGTAGTATTTTTCTGTGCTTTTTCCATCGATCTTTGGGTTGTGCATTGTATTTCCTCATGCACGTGAGCCTCCTCCAAAGATATTTGTGTCCTTTGTTGTAATTATTTATGTGATAGAGATTCTTCTATCAACCTCTACGTCTCCCATTGCACCTCTCCATGAATTCATGCTTATTCTAGCGACCTTTGTGTTTCCCTCTGCACTTCCTCTCGGATTTCTACCTCTTCAAGAGACCTATGATTTGCGCGTTGCATTTCCTTTCATTTTCTTTCTTCTTTAAGGGATCTATACACATCCCGTAGAAATTGATTATGTTGAGAAACATCAAACTTTGGAGGGAGATGGGCTGCCTTACTAATATTTTCATCTGGTTGTTGACTCGAGCCTTCATTGTGCTCAAATTATGCCCCTGTTTTCGGCCCTCCACAAGTTACTACTCAGACGTCTTCTTCCCCATTATTCTTCTTGTTTTCTTGTAGCTCAGAATGCACCATGTTACAATTGGTCTTATTTTCCTCCCACTTCTTCAGTAAGTTAGGAATAGTCCTCAGTTACATGTTCAGGACTATACAATATGCACAGAGCATGTGTGGTTTAGTGAAAAATCATGAGACATGACCAATCTCATTGAAATTGAAACATGTGGGGGGTCCACCGCTTCCTCCACCATATTCACAGCCTCAACCACACCCATATCCACCTCATGGTCCTCCTTGATATCCTCCTCTATCGACACCACCCCGCTCACCACCATTTTTCTCCTCTTGGACTCGGAATGCATCTCGGGTGTTATCTTACATTAATTGAAGGGAGCGATAGCTATTGACATCATGGATGACATATTTACAGAACTCATAGAATGGGGTGTGAGTCATTGTTTGATACTTCTATAATGTGGGATATCAGGGTGGCACACGACCCCATTGTTTGCATATTTCACACCATTCTGATTGTCCAGATGGAAATGGACTTGACGTGCATGTTGCCACATAATTCGGAAGGATTGAGCACTCATCTCAATGATTCCCCTATGAATGGAATGCAGTACACCATACGTGCTCATGCACAATTTTAGTATTGGCCATATATTGAAATTGTGTTTTTAGATTGGCTAGTTGTTACTGAACCTGCACCAACCCGGTCGATGTCTCTAGGCCTCCAGGTGTAGCTTCCAAGTCAATCAATATTTCAACTGCCTCAGACTGAGTCGTCCCTTTTTTCTAGGTGACCGAGACTCAGATATGGGGGAGAAACCCTACAATGAACCACTCTTTATGTTGCACGTCCTCGATCTAGAACACCATCCTATCCAACAAGATTTTGAATTGTTGGTCATAATCCCAAACGATTTCTCCTTCATTTTGCTTGATCTCCTTGATTTTCATAATCCATTAGGATTCTAACCTCGACTTTTGAAACTCTCAAAGTAGATCCTACTTGATATTGTCTAGGGACCTCGCCTATCCCACTAGTGCAGTAGCCGTGTACTTCATATACCATGTGAGATCCATATCGTTGAACGTAGTCTGTAGTTGTGTGATTTTAGTTGCATCGTATGTAACCCTCTTTGCATACCATATTTCTTCACAAGTGAAATAGTGTTTCCCTGCATCATCCTTACCCTTTCAATGGAACACAAGCCACCTCAGTGTACTATCTTGATTTTCCATATTGTAACTAGATATAGTTCTACTTATGTGACTATTATTGGATGTATCTTCCCACACCACTATTGCTTGGGGTAAAGTATTTTTTACTTCAACTTCTTCTTCACTTTTTTCTTCACTTTGTTTCTTCTTCTTCTCTTTCTTTGACTCCAATCACTTCACTATCTGTTGTGTTTTATTCTTGATTAAAAATGCGCAAGGGGGGTGGTACAAAGGGGGGCTAAGTCCATCTTACTTTAAAAAAATTCATGAGGTGACCCAAAGAGATATCTACTTGTAGTCACACAAGACCATCCAATAATATCAACTCATCTCCCCCACCACTAAGGGAGCCTCCATATTCCATTTCTTCTGGTGCACCAAAAATCTACACCCTTTCTTCATGACCCAACTACACACCAAAAACATGTGTTATGAGGAAAATCTCTCTATGGTTAGGGTAAACCACAACAGACAGAAATGACTACAGAAATAAAGTTTCTTCTCAAGTATGCTATGAAAACAAATATGCTAGCAAGACAAGATAAAAGGCCTACCTCATCCAAGCGTTCAATGAAGTCCACCGTTGAGCACTTAACCCAAATAAATATACTTGCAACTAGTCCTCAACAACCAAGCAAATAAATCATATGGTGATATTATATAATGTTAGCACATTCAATAGCATAATCCATTAATAAACATGACAAATACGCCCATGGAATAATAATTCAATATATTTGCAAGATATCAATTAGATGGGAAAAGAGTATTTCTATTAATAAATGATTAGCAAAAGTGAAAATGTTACAGACTTTCGTCTCGGCACGGTTCGAAACCGAGAAACTGAGTTCCTTCCAGCTGGAACTCCACCACTTCAATCCTCCACCAAAGTAAACCTCATAAGAGAGAAACAATGAGGCTCTCAATCAATAAGGGAAGAGCTTGGTGGATGAACATTGTGTTCAAACTTAAAGGACAAAGGGATGTAGGCTCAATATGAATTAAATAATTCCTCCAGAGTAACTTTGCTCTCAAAGTTGAATTTTTTCTCCTCTTTCCATAACTCAGAATTGGCTCAATTTATAGCCTTCAAAATGGAACTGAAGGGTCGAGTCAGAATGTTTCTAGTATATGGAAGGCCAAGGATCATAGATCTCTTATCGTGACATGGAAACCCAACATTAATTTTCATTTTATGGTAAAAATCATGATGTACACGGGCTGTAGTGGAGCAGCCTGCGTATACGTATGTTGTATAGTGTGCAAGATGCGTACATGTGGAAAAATATTTTTTTTTAGCTTTGGATCTTACAAACAGGGATGATAAGTCTACATGGGGAAATGGAAAAAGGCCTTCTGGGAAATATTGCATAGGGTGAGAAAAATATTTCTATAACGACGTACACTCATACCTCTAAGCCAATCCACACACTGCCACTGTGTGCTTGATCTCCCAATCCGATTTGCACATTGCCACCTTGAATAGAATTTCTCTCTCCACTCAGCACATGACTTCTCTACATGCCATCATCTCTCTTTCTCAACGTACTACAACTATGTTGGGTTCCAATTTCCCTTTTGATTGGAGCCTCAATATACTATGAAACAACTTATTTTGTTGGCAGCGTGTAACCATACAATGCTTCCTCCTCTAATTCTATCAGTGCACCAAAAAATTGTGCCCATGCACCACACATGTGTGATATCTTCTCTCTTAATGTTGTGGCATACCACAATAGCCAAAGGGTATGGGCTTCATCAACTGGGCCCTCACTACCACTATTGGCACTACTGGTATCTTCGGCGCCAATCCTTTTTTCCATCTAGTCCTCACATGTGGCCCACTCTGGAACAACATTCTCTCCCAAACCACTTCATGGTGTGACTTTCATCTTCATCATGGGCCTGACACCTCACTATGCACCCTTGGCTAACTCTTCTTTACTCCTCTGCTCAACTTTCTCTCTCATCTCAGCTCTTCTTATGTACCTCTCCACTCTTTTTCTCCTCTACTCTTTTTGGTCCATTCCATACCTCACCTCATCTTGAAAATTTAT
>SNQJ01S0034148.1:81576-91686 GCA_010110895.2 Picea sitchensis | reverse complement strand
TCTTCTTTATACGAATATTATCTTGATCCAAAGTGGAATTTCTTCTATCATTTTCTTCCTTGGACCTTATTCGAACTTTCTTTCAACCTCGCTGAAAGAATCACTATATTCTATTCTATAGAAAACTCAATAATATATCCTTATTTCACTCGATCGAACCGAAAATCAATAGCCCAAGTCCACTTTTTATCTAGAACCTTCAAGTTATCAAGTTGGGTTTGATCCCAAACTATTGTCTCTAATGGAAATGCAATCGAGTTGACATCAACTTGTCTCTTTAACCATTCATGTAGTAGACATGGAAATTTTGTGAAGAAGAGATCATGCATATCCGAGGAAAGATATTATCCTTTTCATTTCTTCGCATTCACCCATAATCCTTATGTCTCTCGTAGGGAAACTCATCTTCTTTTTCTTCTATCCAGTCTTGAATATCCTCCTTGGAAGGATTCCAACTCATTTTTATTTTCCTCCATGGTTCTCAACAAGACTCCAGATCTCGGAAACAAAACCATTTGTTGGGTTTCTCCTTTTTCCGGTCCATTCTTGCACACTTACCATCCTTCTTAACGCAAGGGAGTTTTAGACCCAATGTTCATCCAGAGTTGTCCAACAAAAACCCCAAAGCACTAGCATATCAATCCTCGGTTAGGGCCAAGGAAGGTATCACCTAAGATGTGGAGAGGATCACAGAGACCATAAGGTCTTGTGATCTGGATGAAGGATTAAACATATGAAACATTATTTCAATTGGCATACATGTAACTCAAGTATGATAACCTATTTAGGACTAAGAATTAAAACAATACACACACATAATCAAATCATTCATAACATACACATATTATATCAGAATTGTTGTATCTTTATTACTAGAAGGATTATGTCACATAGGAGATATATAGTGCGTTAAACATATGCCTATGACAACCATGGAACTTTATATCATTACTATATAAAACAGTGGAAATATAACATAATGTGGCACGCACCTTGACTTATCACTCAAATATATCAAATACATAGGAATATATTCAAAGCATCACAAGATTACAACATGATTAGAGTGATTTCAATATTGGTAGCTAAGCTAACTCAAAACTCTTTAACTAGCCAGATATGAACCTGACTGACTCACTAAAACCCAACTAATTGTTGTTATGAGATTAGATATCCCTTTTATATATTTCATTATGGGGAGCGTTATCTCTTTCTGCTCTACTCCAATCACTTTTTTGATCCAACTACATCGCATGCTTCTGGTGCCTACCAACGCTCCATGTAAACTCTTTATATCATGGGAAATCTTAACTTCCTAGCCAGCTCATCTTCTGGCCACCCCACAACTTTGTATGCTACTAGAAATAATAATTCGTGGAGATTTCCTAATGATTCCTTTCTTGATTCTGGTGGGAATCTTCTTGGTTTCCGGTGCAACTGAAAAAACTCGAACATGGGCACACTTGGTAGTATTTACACTATGAGCGCTACTGACAAAACCTAGTCTGATGCACACTATATGGAATTCCTTGTGCATTTCCTTAGGTGCACGAAAAACTATGGAATGAGTGTGCACAACTATGTTTGTGCGCGCGTGCAAAAATGGACCCAAAAATTTGGGCTCCAACAATAGGAAGCTTAGGAATTCTTCAAAAGGATCCATTTTCTAGAAAGCGTTACTATCTTATTTTCCTCTTGTTGGGCAGTGGAAGGTGTCAAGGATTGGTAACAACATGAAAGTTAGAGTAGGGGAAGACCCTTGTATGGGGAAAGAGAATGAATTTTGGTTTTCAAGTTCCCTCCTTCAGGCTCTTTACTCAGCTGGTATTTTCTTCCTCGAAGACCCCAAAGCTCAATCTCCCAAAGTCGAAGGAAGGTCAAGTTGGAAGTCGAGGGAAGTCATTGGAATAGAAGGTGTATAAGTGGATGAGTGGTCTCATTATATTTTTAAGTTGGTCTCTAACAATAAAATTTTGCAATAGGAGGAGGATGATATCTTTTGCTGGTCTAAAAACTCGAGTATTGGGGAATTCACGACTAAATTAAGGTACCTAGCATGTATGGAGGCACAATTCACTGGTGAAAAACAATGGTGGTGGGGCATCCTCTGGAAGCTTAATGCCACTTTCAAGAGAAAAATTACTTTATGTCTTGTGTCAAGAAATAAGATATTGACTTGGGATAATGGAGTAAAAAGAGGATGGGTTGGACCAAATAGGTGTGCATTGTGAAAGATCAATGAGGAATTATCTTCTCACACATTTATTTTCCATCCTTATACAGTGAAAATTTTGATGATTGTGAAGGAATAATTCAATCATAAGTCCACTTGGTCAAATGGAGGTTGGAATATTCCTTAAAGGATTGGCTCATGGACAAATCGGTAAAGCATTTTCAAGGTTTCCCTTACATTTTGGTTTTTGGTTTATGGTGGGAACTCAACTTTGATATTTTCATAGATGTCGATATCCCTCCTAAAGTTACAATGGGTCAAATGGTCAATATCTCTAAGGAATTTATGGTTGAGCTCAAAGATAAAAATACTAGGGTCCTAGTTATAAATGAACTAGACTTTGATATCCCTTGGGGATTTTTGGATAGAGACATCCAAGGGAAACCTCCTGCTTGTGGGGTGGGTGTCATGATTTTCTTGAATCATAATCATTATTTTTATATTAGGTATGCACCAGGTAGAGGCTCAAACAATATAGTTTAATTTATCACTCTGAGGACCCTTCTAGAGGCAGCCTCAAAAAATGGGGTAAGAAAATTGCAGGTGATGGGAGACTCAAAGCTTGTGATCAACTGGACTTCAAAAAACGCTTCAATGGTGTGTTTGAAAAATAGGATCATGGAGAAATTAAATAAGGCAAATGCAGAAATAAAACACAGAAGATACATAATACAATAGAGACATATATATAAATGGTTCACCTAGTGTGGGCTACATCCACTAGATAAATTGTCAGGTCCTTCCTTATTATTATCAAGAAAAATGAAGGGATACAACCTACAACACACCCGCTATAACTTCCTCTTGTTTCTCTCACGGTCTCCTCTCTCAGAATACAATATTTGCAATATTACACAGCTGCAATACAATTCCCTCATAAAACAGGGTTTCCTTCTAAGGAAAAAAACCCTAACATAACTTCTACCATCAGATCTGCGACCTTGTAATGAACGGTCTAGATTGAATACGAAATTAAAATATTTTACAAGGAAATTTTCCCCAAAATTTAGCTTCGGGGGAACTACCCCCAACTCCCCCTCCAGGGGGGCGCTACAAAAATTTTCATCACCCCCCCTGGACCCCCATGGAGAAATTTGTGGGGGGGAAATCTCCCCCACACCCCCCATTGGGGAATGGGGTCCAAGAATGACTAAAGAAAACCTATGAATTAGGAAGATAATCTGGCTCCACAACCAACAATCTCCCACTTGGAGACTGATCACAACAACTCCACTGTTGATGTGCCTGCTGGATTATGATCCACCTTGGACCTGGAAAAAATTTCATATTCACCGTCATGCTTGATAACCAACTGAAACTGAGCAGGAACTCAGTTTCTCCCTGATTACTCCCTTTGTTAACATGTCTATGGAATTCTGGATAGTATTTATCTTTTATAACTTCAATTGTCCATGTTCCAAAATAGATCGTATGAAATGGTACCTCAATTGTATATGCTTAGTCTTAGAATGGAAGGTTGAGTTATTTGCAAGATGAATGGAACTCTCGTTGTCATAATACAACCTATTATTCTTCTGCTTTTTTCTCAATTCCTCCATAAACCTCTATAACCAAATCATCTCTTTATTATCCTCTGTAGCAGTAACATACTTTGCTTTTGTTGATGAAAGTGCAACAACCTTTTTAGTTTTAAAATCCAACTTATTGTTGTTCCACCTACAGTAAAAACATACCCTGTGGTACTCCTCCTACTATCTTTATCAATTGCCATATTTGAATCAACACATCCCTGTAGAATAGTGTTTGAACCTACAAAAAATAATGCACGAGTATAATTACCTTTCAAACACATGAGAATCCACTTTATTGCCTCCCAATGTTCTTTACCTAGATTGTTCATATACCTGCTCACTGTCATTGTTTCATGGAAACCTACATAGGATACCTAGCTAAAGCATACACAAACAAATCTTATCAAGAAAACGAAGAGAGATACAACATGAAGAATGAGAATCAATTTATATTATGATCTAATCAATGAGTGAGTGATCTTCACTCATATAGGCAATGACATTCTATAATTAGGAATGCATGCATAATAGTGATTGTCTAATATTAGAAAGTCTAAAATATAACTAGTCAGTTAACTCCCACTGAACTAGTGTTACTCCTAGTGAACTAGTGTGCCGAAAATAGAAATTTCTCCAACACCCCCCCTGAACATCACTATGGAGTAAAAAATGAGTCTTGACTACTAGGCCATTTTAGGTACTCATGTACAATGAAAATAATGAACACTGAATTAAAACGAAGAAAGAGGTAAAACCACATGGGAACAAACCCCCCCCTCAAAGGACAATGTATCAAAAGAATAAAATGGTAGTTGCTAGGAAATTGTTTTCTTCACCGCAAGACGATCCCGCAAAGTCTGAAACTTCTGCTCACTGAAAGCCTTCGTGAAGATGTAGAAATCTTTATTGATTTGATGAATTCCTTTGGCAACCTATCAGGCCCTGTACCTCTTGATCCTGTGAACCCATCTGCACCTGAAAATATTCATTTCTAGTGGAAGTGGAACCAAATTCCAAGTTTGATTCTGTAGGAGTGATTCATACTCCTTCTGCATGGTTTCTTTCCATAATGGATTTCCCACAACCTCACTGTAGAGTTGTGGATCAGAATATTTACCCATATAGAAATGCATGGGCATCATTGGTTCAGAAGTTGAAAGTACATGAGAAGGATCCACATGCTAAGATTGAGTCCTCCTTGAATCCAATGGATTCGCTGCAAGGTTTCCTGTTGCCTGAAGTGTGGTGTGTTCTCTCTTGGGAATCTATTGAATCTTCGGCGCTAACTTCTTATCTAGCTATACTACCTGCTTATTTCCATGTAAAAAATCTGAGGGAATGGAATCATCTATGATCTCTGAAACTGATGGAAGCACAAGAGTATATGCATGTTGCACTGGAGGTGCATGCAAAGTAATCTCCTTATGTGTAAGTAGAATAGAGGAGTCATCATCAANGCAATGATGGAATTTTCATGCATGTCAATCACTGAAACTGAATCTGATGTAAATTCAGCCTTTCTACCTTTTTGAGTGATCTAATAAACTAAGAGCAGATTCATAGAAAGATTTGGAACATGTAAAACATTCTCAAAACTGTCATTGGGGAGTTCCACTCTCCCTTCTCCTGCTACTGCTACTGGAGTACCATCCCCCATGAGAATAGGGGGTCTTGAGCATGGACTCAAAGAAGAGAAAAATTCCTCATTCACTGCCATATGGTGGGATGCACCAGAATCTATAATCCATGAATCAGATGAGGAATTAATTGCAACCAAAGCATGATGATTACCTTTCATAGGAGCATGATATTCTTCCTTCTTCTTCTTGACTCCCTCTGGAATGAAGTTTCCAAGGTTGTTCTGTTGAAGTGCATGTGCCATAAGATCGATATGTTTTGTAGTGTCCCCAAGACCGAGCCCCGTTACAGATCATGAGATGTACAATGAATTGTAAATGTGTTCTATAGGCTAGTGAGCCAAGTTTTGTATAAGCTGGAAGGCTTATGAGTTTGTTAGGCCAGGAAGCCTAAGTGATGAATGCCAGGAGCCTGCTGATGTACTTATATGTATGCGGATCAATTAATAAATATAAACACCACCAGGTGCAGACCGACCACGATGAATGAGTGATGGGGGACTGAGTGTCCATAGAGAGGGCAAGGGATTAGGGGCTGAAAGGTGGGAAAAGGGGTTGAGTGATGAGCCTAGAGGCTAATCCTAGGGGGCTTAAGCCTGGGGAATAATATTTTAATATTATTTTAAAAAGAGACATGTGCATTTCTGTTTATCCTAAGTTCCTGGCAAAGGGAGGGAACGTGCAAGAGGATGCACGTTGTGGTACGCATGCAGTTCCCAGGGTGACAAGTGTCAACCCTAGTGCATGCAAATATAATCATTGAGATGAACCGTGGGGGGGATCTTCTATCCATTCAGACCCGAACCTCTGAGCGTAGAACCGGTACGACCTCTGCCAGATACGTTGGTTCATCTCTGAAAGCCGTAAAGCCTGTGTTGTCCTGAAGAAACCGTGTACACCCTGTCCTGAGATGTGAGTCTGTGTTTGTTCTAGGCAAACCCAGGAGCGCATTTGCTGAACCAGAACCCTGTGTTGAACTCGAGTGGAAGAATCTTTGGTTGTTGGGGAAAAGCTGAGCTAGCCTGTGCGTGGAGCCTGTTCTGAAATCATGTCCGTGAGATCATCCTGTGACATATGAACCAATTCTGGGGAAGCATGTGTCTGTTTTCCCCAGTGTTTGTGTGACCACGCAATATTGGACTGTGTGAGGCTTGTTGGCCTGTGAGCGACTCCTCCAGGTGAGAGAGTGCGCAGAGGAAGGAGAGAGCTCCTGGAAGTAACCCTGTAGCTGCCATAGAGCCCAGAGAATTCCAGTCCGGTCTGTTCCTATAACCCAAGGTAAGGGAGACTGGCAGTCGAAGGACTGTCTAGGTGATAGAGAAGGTGCACTCTTCTGGGGTGGAACAGGCATGTGGGGAATGAGGGTCTGTGAGCAGCGAGCGTGGGAGATTCCTGGGAGAAATTTTTTCCTAGTGATGTGTATGTGATATCTTCCCTGTAACCTCAGCCTAGCCTAGGATTCCTTGCCTTGGGGTGGAGCTCGGTCCCATATCGGGGGTGACCCACTGTTGAGCTGATGAACAATGTGGTCTAAGGCTGGGAGGTTCGTGGAAGGCCTGCACTTGGTTGGTGAATTCTACAGCTGCTCAAAGATAAGTATCTGAATTATGTTTTTACCACATTTGGCATGACTGTGTTGTTCATGTATCATGTTTTCGGCTGTGTAAATGAGTTACTGTGGAATGCTATGGAATGTTTAATTATAGCAGTAACCATATATGTTTCACTCTGTAATTTAAATGTGTTTAATTGCGTTAAATGCATGCGCTTATAATGTCTGTACAAATTATGTAATCATTCATGTATAGAATGGTAACTGAGAGGTTGAGAAACCTCGGTAGTGAAAGGGTACACTACAGAGTGGTATCAGAGCCAAGTTTTCGACACTGAGCCTAGATGGGCCAGTGGAGCAGTCTTTGGAACAAAAATGTGAAGAGAAATTGGGCCTGGAATGGTCAATTTCGGATGATTGGTTTGTTCCATTGTGTCAAGTAGTTGCTTGACCGCGTTTGTAAGCTCAGGAGGTGTAGCGGTGCTGTGAAACCGCAGCTGGTATGGTCTATGACCACAGGAAGACAGGTCTCTACACCAATGGTGTTAGAACCGTAGGATCTATTCGGGAGGGAAGGCGAACCCTTGTAACCATCAGATATGGAGAATGAGAACAAGGTTTAAAGCCTTTGTATATTTCACAGGAGAGTGGAAATCGTGATACGCGAAATCCTAAGTTAAGTTAGAAACCGTCTGAGCCGTCAGATCTCAGTCGGAAAACCCGACAGCCGTTGGATCTGTCGGGAGATGCCCGAAGGTTAAACCTTAGTATTTAGTAGAGAAAGCTCCGAACTAGCGAGACTTGATCTGGACCGTTCGTTTGGGAGTGGACGCGTGTCATGAGATTACCCACATCGGGGACTCGGGCATCGGAGGTTGAAAGAGGAAGTCATTCGACTTCACGAGTGGCGAAGTGGCGAGAGGACAAGAATCATCCATCTGAGGAAGACAGGTGGTAGAGATCGAGAGATCTCGCGAACTCAGAAGTTCATAGGGTGAGCGCCCAAGTATAGGGTACTTTAAGGCGCGAGGTCGCGAGTAGAGAAAGCGCGATAAAATTGTATCGGAGATTTGGCGCATCGACGGTTGGAAGCCCAAAACCCCGAAAGGATCTGCGTCGTAGATATGAGAAAGATCTGACCGTCCGATTTTTCTAGGAAGTAATGTGGACACATGGCGAAGTACCACGTGCCAGTGGGATGTAAAGAGAAGCGAGAGAGGTGGGACCCGATGACGTCGTTGAAAGTGACGTAGACCCTCATGAACGAACCACTTGTCACGGTGGTGAAGGGCGACAGCTGTGCTGTGGGCCCAGAGAATAAAGTAACTCACGATTTTGGGAACTCGTGAGATAAGTGCATGGGAGCTTGACAATGAAACTCGCGAAGTCGCGAAGTAGCGAGAACGAGAGGAGAAAAGTCAACATCACTTCTCAGGGTTTCGTAAAAAGGGGGTACCAGGATTGGATGCCACAACTCACGAAGGTGCGAATAGCGAAGGGGGATAGCACTTAGCCCTAGGCTACGGTCATGCGTAGCAGACGCTAGCGAAGAGGGAGCCATACCCGTGTCGCATCTCGGGTATCAGCGGTTAGAGGAAATGAGTCGAGGGTATTCAACTCGCGAACTCACGAGATTGCGAGTTGCAAAAGGGTGACTCTGGTTACGAATATCTAACTGTCGGATCTTCGTGCACCGAGATTCCAAAGTTCTGAAGTCCCAGAAATTGCAGAGTCGAGCAGAGATCAGAAAATTCATGGAATTGAAAACATTTTCATAAATTGAATTATTTATGAATGATGAAGAATTGTCAAGAAAACGAAGGCTTGAAAAATTTGGTTTGTCTGTGTATTAGATTACAGAGGAAGGACGAGTGCCAGAACTGGTTGGAAATTGCCTCAAATGCAAAGAAATGGAAGAAATACATAATACTTCCAGTTCAAGAAACTTATTTAAACGAAATGTCTTTTATTTTGTTCGAACTGGCTTGTAAATATTATGGATTGTTAGCGAAGGTTTAATGGCCTGACAAATTTCAAATTTAATTGCACAGAGTGTGTGTGTAGAGGTCAACGAAGGCCAGAAACCCAGTTAATCAACGCTGAGTATGGAGTGGGGAAAAGTGCAGTTTACCCCTGAAATAGAAGAGGAACAGGAAGGAAAGGATGTTAACCTGGGAGTCGAAGGATCGAACTCTAATGGGCATGGAAAGGAGATGGATAAGGAAGTACATATTATGAAAATCATTGAAGGACTGCAAAGAGATGCCCAGGCTCGCCTAGCTGATAGTCGAAAGCTCATGAAAATCCGAGATCGGCAGGGTGAATTCAATTTAAAAATGATGAAGAGCCTGGAAAGAATAGAAAAGAAATTGGAAAAGGGGAGTGACACAAGCAGATCAAGAAGTGTCAAAAACCCTGAGAGGAGAAGAAGCAGATCGAGGAGTGGTAGCCAACATCACAGTCGCTCTCAAAAACATTCAGACAGGGAGACACACAGTACTCCAAGCCCGTCCCCTAACCGAAAACATCGAAAATCTGGAAAAGAGGAATTGAAAGGAGAGATGAACAAAATTAAACCTCCAACATTCGATGGAGAGCATAAGAAGGAGGAAGATGTTGAAACTTGGTTGTTGGGCATGAAGAAATACTTCCAACTGCAGAATTATTCTTCCCATGCAGAAGGTAGAATTGCAATGTACCAGCTGAAAGGAAAAGCATCCATGTGGTGGGATCAGCTTGTGCAGGTGCAGTACATTAGAGAGAAAGAGGTCACTTGGAAGGAATTTAAGAGGTATTTCGAGAAGAAATACCTGACTAAAAGATACTATGATAGAAATATGAAGGAGTTCTTCGAACTCAAGTTGGGCAGTATGACCATTGATGAGTATGAACGAAGTTTTCTGGAACTATTGAAGTATGTCCCATTTATTAAAGACGAGGCTGTTAAAATTTAGAGGTATCTGAGTGGACTGCCACCTTCCATTGGTGACAAGATTCAATACAATGATCCTAAGACCATGGAAGAGACCATCAGAAGGGATAAATGCCTATACGAATAGCAGAGAGAAAAGCCTACCTTTCGGAAGGCTTGGGATGACCAGAAGAGGTTTAAGAAGGAACAGAGGCAGAAGGGAAGCAAGCCTTCCTTTTTCAGAA
>SNQJ01S0034148.1:60937-71549 GCA_010110895.2 Picea sitchensis | reverse complement strand
TGGTTTCTTTTTTATACTTTGAATGCCTCTCCTTCAGATATATATATAGGGAAATTAATGGGGAAGTGGATGATTTTTATAAGGAATCATTTTCTCTTCATGGAAGTCCTTAGGTTTCTATGAATTCTATGATGGGGAGGAGATCAAAGCTATGGAGTTCCATTTTTAAAATGTTTTTCCAAGGTAAAGTTGTCCAAGATTTTCTATTGGATTGTTTTAGTTTCTTTGAAAAAAAAAAAGAGAGAGGAACAAATGAAGCTTCTATATACATAAAGGAGGTGAAGTTCATGCTATATCTAGTTGAAGAACTATAAAGTTTTGGTAAAAAATATGATGCAATCAGTTTTTGGAAGGTAAGGATATTAAATGATATATTGGAAGACTGAAAATTTCGTTGATCTGTATGGGATGAGAAGTCAATTTCTAGTCCTTTTTTGGGACAACAAAATATATATTCATCCCTTATAATTATAACAATTTTTTTCTTTGGAAAAAAATTATAAAATATTAAGTAAATAAAAAATATATAATATTGACTTTAATTTAAAATTGAAAACCAAATGTGTGTATTTGTGTAACTATACATTTAGTTTTTTATTTTAAATTAAAATAAAATTAAATAATT
The DNA here is from genome assembly GCA_010110895.2 of Picea sitchensis. Classification (NCBI taxonomy): domain Eukaryota; kingdom Viridiplantae; phylum Streptophyta; class Pinopsida; order Pinales; family Pinaceae; genus Picea; species Picea sitchensis. The sequence goes on along the minus strand of SNQJ01S0034148.1, from coordinate 70,924 downwards.
AATTTTTTTAGATCATTTAGTGTTTCCTAGTTTTCCTTCTAAATTCTATCTTCCCAAATTTCTTTTTCCATTTATTTTCCCTCTTCTACACCTCCCCTTATTTCCCTCTCTCTTTTATCCTTCTTCTCTCCCTTTATGGTTACTATACTTAGTCATATTTCAGTGATTAGCAGGTTCGCGAGCCTGCATCTCCACCCACTTTCTTATGGAATAAGTTTGCTACAACACTTAGCCATTTTTCAATTGTGTGGGTTCATGTATTTAATCCCTTGTCCTCCAAGTTATGTGACCTTCAGTTTACACCCCAAGTTCTGTGATCTACATTTTGACCATCAAGTTTTTCGTGGGTGCCAAGATCGAAAGTATTTTATTCCTCTTGCATGCAATTCTGACCAACCATCTTTCTACACTTAGTATATTTTTTATCATCCATAATCATGGGTTTGTGGTTTCCCGGGTTGGCAGGTTCATGAAAATTTTCATATTCAAACTCTCTCTCATATGTCCCTGCCATTTTGTTTCTTTTCCCAACATGCATTAAGTGTTGTTTAATGCTAACAACTATTGTGCAGGCTCCGAAAATATCATCATTAATGGAGAAAGGCTCGAGGAATACTCATTAAAATTCTCTTCATTTTCCAAAGGATTAAATTATCATTATCTCTCAAAAAATATTTATTTGAGTTTATTATCCAACTAAATAAATAGTTTTGTCAGCCTATGACAACATCATCCAAACAACAATTTTTTTGTGATACTCTAAATTTCTTTGGTCATGAAGACTAGAACTTCTAATGGTCAAGAGGATATTCATATTATTCCTCTCCTTCTGCACAGAAAGATGTAATTTGGGCATATGGAATTGCTTGTGTTGGATGTGTTCCTGAGGTTTTTTATTGTAAGGAACTCATTGCATAGTGTGTGGACAAGTACGTTCCAAGTCAAAGAATTATATAGCTCCAGGATCATTCTCTGATTTCTCTTTCACCTCAAGTTTTTCACAAGGTGAAGATTGCAAATAATTCTTGGAAAAACATAGCAATGGGCTTGACCTCCTACCAGAATATTTGGAGAATATTGCATCTATCCTAGCAGACATAACCAGAATCTAGGTTAAGTCTTTTAAAAACCCTTATTGAGAAATTGCATGGCTATTTACCAGGTTGACAGGTTAGGAAAGAACTGCCTCTATCTCTCGTATGATTTTATATATTTTGTATTTTACAGTGCAAGAACATAACATTTTTTATTGGGGAAAAATCATTTATATTGAAATCTCGTCCTAGTTATCACGCTATAAAAAGGACAGAAAATTATTTATGGCCTCTTATCTAGTATTTTCTATTGTGCATTGTTGTCAATTCCCAAAATTAACCATAAGTAAGAGGGTGAATTGTGAAACAAATCTAGTTACCTTTTGGTATCATGCATTATGGAGACATAAGACCCGTATGTTTTTCTATGAAGTTTATAATAATTTTTTGTAGGTATTCAAAAGGTTTTTGTTGGGTGAAAACACTTCAAGGATATCTGATCACGCTACCATATTTTTAGAAAAAAAATGGGACAATAGAACAAATGGAGACTCGCAGTGTCATAAGGATATTTTTCTCGAAAGAGAATCCTTGTTTTCCTCTGTATCATGTATCTGACAAAATATTTATTACAAAGGTGGAAAGGTAATATAACTTATAGAAACATTTTTTCCATGAAAAAAGGAAAAATAAATGTATTCCCCTCCCATGGAAGATTGGAGAGTTCATGTTCAGAAATATAAATAAAATTGACAAATTTTCAAATCATTTCAACAATGTGAATTTAAAGTACGTTGAAAGGATCAAAGGTTTGATCCGAACAAAATCTTTGTTGGACATATGATTACAGCGGGTTTTAGTAACTCTTTCATTCAAATTATCTTGAATGAATAAGAAGAGGGTAACAGCCAAAGCACTCATGTACATGATGTTGGTGATCTAGAAACATTACTTAGCAGTAATGATTTTTACAAGCAAAGGGGAAAAGGTCCTAGTGAAAGAAGTGCTCAATCTCCAGTTGTTACTCCAACGAATACTACATCCAGGAGAAATGCTCTAGTGTCACACCCAGTTAAAAAGGTTGTCAACAGTAGTTCCATTGGAGGGGGAGAGAAGAATCCTCCCCCAGGAAAAATTGAGATTTCATACAAGCTCCCCATAAGAAAGAAAAGGGAAATTTTAGTGCAAGAGGAAGAAGATAATATTATAGAAATGACATCCAAATATTTTCTTTGGAGGATATGGAACTAGAAGAACATATTGAGAAAATATTTCCTGCAATAGAATAGTCAGAAAATATGGCTCAAGAAAATTCTTTATTCGAATTCGTTGGAAATGAGACCTTTAGTGAAGAAGAATCCTTCACTTTTCAAAGTGTTTTTTTTTATAAAGAGTCTAAAAAGTTGATTGTAGAAAGAAGTGACCAGAAGAATAAAAAGGGAAAGTATCACTCAGAGGTCGACCTGAAGGATATGCGACCATCCCAGATTTCCAAAATCCATAGGTAAATCAGGGATGCGCTCAACGACTCTATTGATGGTTTAGAAGCTAAAAATGTCAAATTAAAGGAGAGGATCAGAGAATTGGAAACCGCCTTGATGTCTCTTCCAATCCTAGAAAGTCCTTTGAAAATGGTTAAGCCATCTACACCCGATATTAAATTAAAAGGATATTCTATTTTTCTCACAATGGTCTGAAGTTATCTAGAGAAAAACATCAGAAAGGGAATTCCATTGATAATAGAAGCATGGGAGGTACCAAACAATATTGTTTCTTTCCGTTCAAGCGCACATGCTTTTCATGAATATCTCCAAGTTGATTTAAATAATGAAGAAGTATTCTATGCAGATGATGTTTTACTATTTGGGATAAAAGTCTCAAACATGACAGAATTGAAAAGGAGAGAAGAGGATATTCCTTCTCTGAGTCGAATTAAACAGTTGAATGTATGTTAGAAAGAAAAGATCAAGAATTTGAATAACATTGTCCAAGCATACAGCGAAGCCATAGTGAAAAGAGAATAGTTATTCAAAAGACTCATAGAGATAGATCTGGCAGGAAGCACTGATGAGGTGTAAGATCCTAAGTTAACTCTCAATTCAATGTTTACATGACAAGGCAACAATTTGATGAAAAAGTCGCGATATTAAAGGGTTATCAGCTGAAATTTTTTATGGCATAATTGAATATAACAAAGAAGAGATAGATAATTGGATGGTTGATTATTCTATGAAAAACCAATATATTGATTAAATACATGGCATTTCTCGTGACTTAACAGATTTGGAAGGAGAATTATTTAATATCAAAATCAGACATGAAATAAATGTTGTGCCAATGAAAAATTACATTGAATATTGGTTTAAAAAGGAAATTAATAAATTAACTATAGAAGGCCAAGAAATATCAATTGAGATGGTTCCTATAACCGTCAATGAGGAAAATAAAAGGACAGCAGCAAGCAAGTAAAGGAGAGAGACCATCATAGTAAGTTTATGCTTATCACATCTTGCTTTCTTTATTATTTTTTCATCCAATTACTCTACTTCTTTGACTAGAAAGGTTTAACTAAAATCTGATAAATTCTTCCTGTCTTCTTTCCAAGTCTTGCTACTCTGTCATCGCCCACCATCTTATGTCCACATATTACTTCTTTTTTATATTTTCTTTATGGTCTGTGGGATCCCAAATCCTTGTCCTCTGGACAAACGCATTTAAATTTCAAATCTTTGTAACAGACTTACATTTTTCAGAAATCCCAAGAGAACTATTTTGGGATCAATTTTGGCGGTGTTTTATAACTCTGATTTTTTAGTATAAAATATTTGAGTTACATTTATCATTTTCTTGATTTGAGATCCACATGTGTTTACTCTATTAAAGTTCTCTTATGTGTGCAGACCATTTTTTTTTTTTTATGTGATCAGAAATATTTAGTTTAACTATGATGGATGTGAGGAAATTTTTCTTATCTTTTTCAAATATGTGATGTGTGAGGTTCCTGGTCATATCTCAGGAATTCTCTTTAAAAACAAAACATTTTATTTTCTGCAACCTTTATATATTTTTTTAATATTACGGTGGAATTTCTTGAAGTCCTTTATTGTTTTGAAAATCTAGAATTCCACGAGTATCTTGAAACAGAGAGGAGTACCAGCTCTATAAAAATGCAGGGGGGTTTGTATCCTCCTGGGGTTGTCGTTTCAGTCCTAACAGATTCAAGCGTCAACAATTATTTACTTTATATTTTATAAAAATTTAAAATTTAAATTCCATATGTAAACTTTACATTGAGAACGACAAAATTATATATCTCCTTTATACTGGTTTGTAAAAGGTACCTTTGGACACAACAAACAATATTTTATTTCTATATAGATGTCATCATATTGAATAAAAAAAAATGGTCATTTTTTAAATATTGATCCTAAGAATTCCTAAGGTGGATACGACAATGTGCTTCAGGACTTCTTTGTTGAACGAATGAACTAATATCTCAACACCTTTCAGAAGCTTATACAAATACCACCTAATGGGAGCTTATTTAAATGCCAACCACCTTAAGTCCCTTCAAGACTTCTCTTCTATACAAAACTAATGAACAACCCTTTTGGATCTAAGCTACAACTTGTTTCTTATCTTCAAATTAAATTTTAATTTTAAAATATTTGCAACACTACTAACCTCTCTACTATGTTAACTATTCAAAGGGTGAATCCATCAAGTTGGGTAATCTATTTTGGCAAGCGACAAGGTGAAATAGTATATTTTCTAACATTAACTTGAGCTAATTTAAATCACTTGATCGAGGTATTGATAGCTAAATCAAGTGCCTAAATAATCCATCAATTGAGGGTTCTTAATGGAGAAAACAAACCCTCGATCAATGTGTTTGTATGGGTTAATAAAACCCTTGATCAAGGTATAGAGCTCGATCGATGTCCATGTTTTAAGTAAAATAGCAAAAAACGAGTGGGGAGGCCCTTATTTATGCTTGCAACAACAACACATAGGAAACTCAACCCATCTATTTACCTTGATAAATCTATTTTTATTAACCCACAAATACCTCAATCGAGGGTTTAACTAACCCTTGATCAAGGTATTTTTAAAATACTTGTTAGGCACTAAATCAAGCTTTATAATAACCCTCAATCAAGATAAATTGCTCTATAGAGGGTTTAAAGTCTTAAAATCCAATCCCCTTGGTACATAATTTTTTGTAGTCGTAACTTCCAAGGGGTGAAACCCCTTCATCTCTTTCATATTAGGTGGTGAAGTTGATGCCAATGGCCTCATCAATGAATCTTGGATTTGTCAATGAATCATTTATCTAATGGTGCCTCATTTTCACACTTTCGATTTCATATTATATTTTTAATTTATTTTCTTTTAAAACTTATACTTAATTTTTTCCAACGTTCCAAAGGCACTCAAAGAAAAATCAGCAGCATAAAAACTACACAACCAAAAAGTTACAAAAAATATGTGGGATCCCCTTGGATGTTTCCTCTTCAAAAGGGTATTTTTAGTTTTTTAGTTTGTGCAATTAGTAGGAAACAATTCCACAATAAAACAAAGGTGTATAAAATGAAATTCAATATTAATTGGTTTGCTTTGAAAAATCAAAGCATATGAAAAAATAAAAAAAAGTTGGATCTATTATATAGATCATGCTCGGATATTTAATTTTTTAAAACTATACATTTAACATTGAATTATATTTATTTTTCAAATGTTGGACCTAGGGTTTTAAGCCCAACTGAAACCCTGATGGATCTACCTGCATGCCCCTCCTCCTTGGCGATGACAAACCTCTCTAAAACTTGAACTGAACCCTTTGTCATCGTAGGTATTGTTGAGTCTACACTCGTAGAATGAGCGTGGAAGGGGGGGTGAAATCCCCCTCTTACATAAACGTTGCAACCAATGAAACAAGAGAAAACAGAGAAACACGACCAACCTTTGATTCATTGTCACACCTCAAAGAAAACTTGCTACAAGAAGAAAAAAGCTCTGGGAAAAGTATGGAAATGGAATCTGAATCATCGCATCCAAAGGCATCTCAGATCTGGGTACCCAAAAAATGCATCCCCCAAACTCCCACAACATCGAAACACGTGATCAAATCTACCAGGGTAGGTGAGCACACCCAATTCATGAGAGAACATGCCTTAATCGAAAAATTTCTAGGGATCCGGCCATCAAAACAAGACCTCACGAAATGTATTAAACATTGGTGGAACCCAAAAGGGGATTATGAGTTGCAGCTAAGCTCTAAAGGATTCTTCACAATCATCTTCTACAACCTGGAGGACAATGACATAGTATTTGAAAATGGTCCTTATTTCTACAACTCATCTAGACTATATGTAAGATTTTGGACAAATCACTTCTGCCCAAAAAAGAAAGACTTCTCCTGCACCCCAGTCTGGTTACGCCTCTGCTCTCTCCCCCAAGAATTATGGCTTGAAGAAATACTCGTGGGTATTGGAAATACGTTGGGAAGGTATGTCAAATCTTCATAAGCCACAAAACAGAGGAAATACACTTCCTATTCATGGATATGTGTCTACATGAACATATCCAAGGCCCTTCCAGGATCTGTAACCATCGAATATCAAGATGAAGAATGGAATCAGACAATATATTGTGAACACATCCACTTTAGATGTTAGAAATTCCATGAACATGGGAACTTCTTCAGATACTTCCCCCCTCAATGCACTAGTTCGATCAGCAGCAGAGGAGAAACTGAAATATGGATTCACTCAAGTACAAATCCATAGAAAAAAACTTGTGAAAAAATTTACTCAGACAGGAAGCAAGAAAATCCCTACCAACAACTCCTTCGAAGAACTCAACAATCTTCTGGAAGCAGAGGAAGTAGAAAACCCCCATATTACTTCAAAACTGGGCAAATGAAAAGGCAAAGAACAACAAACACTGGATCATGTCTTAGAGAAAATCATACACCCAGATCGCCCATCTCATTGATTCCCCAGCAATGACCCAGAAGAAGTCGGCGAACATACCACAATGCAGATCAATGAAAGGTAACTTGAGGACATTAACCTATACAAGCTAGAGGAATCCTTCAACATAAAGGAACTGCAAACTATTCCACTGGAGCAACTAAGAAAGGTGCACAAATTTTTCATCGATTCCACAGCGGGAGCCACATCCCACTTAGGAATACATCTTGAACCGGATCCATACCCTAAGCGAAACCAGAAGGAGGGAAGCCACGGAGATGCAAAACGTCCCAACAACTAATCAAAGAGGTAGGAAACTTTATGTTTAACTCGGGACAAGTGCAATGCCTCTCTGAAGGATCTTTCTCCTCCCCACGTAATTAAATATGATGAATATCATAACATGGAATATCATAGGCCTTAATGGACGATCCAAACAAAGGATCCTTTGAAACTACATCAGTGAATAAAATCCAGACATCCTCCTACTTCAGGAGACCAAATGTGTTGGTGACATGGCAGAAGAAACACTCATAAGATGTTGGAGGCATTGTAAATTCACTTACACGGACTCAAAAGGGGTAGTGGGAGGTTTATATCCTCTGGAACCCTATTGCAATCATCTTAGATCTGGCTTTCTCAACAACTAGTACACTCTCGGCCCATTACCAAGCTATAGGCTCAAGAAAATCAAGAGTCATCACCAATTCTTATGGACCTCAGCTCGCTCAAGAGAAAGATCACTTCCTGTATAGCTTAGATTACATTAATTCACTAAGAGGACAAGAAATATGGATATTGGGGGGGATTTCAACACAATTCTCACCTTAGAGGAAAAAATTGGAGGCCTGAAACATTTAGACCAAGATAGTGCCAAATTCATCCACCTTATCGATAGGCTCCATCTAATCGAAATTGAAACCAGAAATGTCTCTTTCACCTAGAACAACAAGAGAGCGGGGGCTCAACAATTTTCCATCATATTAGATAGATTTATAATATAAGAAAATCTAATTCTTGAAGGTCCACTCATTGAATCCAACATCCTTCCAAGAACAGGCTCTGACCACTGGCCAGTGCAACTTTGGATAGACACAATATCTACTCTGAAATACAAACCATTTCTCTTTGAGAAATTTTTTCTATCACACCCATACTTCTAGAATATTTCCAGAACCTGGTGGGCACAAGAAGAAATTGAGCATGGCACCCAGGTGTACAAATTCCATCATTTCCTAAAATACTTCAAACAACAACTTCAAGATTGGAACAAGAATTTTTTTGGTTATATATTCCTAGCACAGAAAAACCTTGAACAAAGATTCGAGGAAATTCAACAAGAGTCTATTATCTATGGCTATTCAGATGCCTTGCTACATGAGGAAGTTATCCTAAAGAAACAACTTGAAGAATGTCACAAGAAGGAGGAAATCCTATGGAAGAACAAGTCATGAGTGAAATAGTTAAAAGAGGGGGGGCAATACCAAATTTTTCCACGGCTCCATGATTCATAGACACTACATCAACCGGATTACAAAGCTAGAGGACTCACAAGGAAACACACTTATGGATCATGCTGACATTGAAAAGGATCTAGTATCCTACTACAAAGAGATACTCTCAGAACCCCCAGTTGACAAAATGTTTGTCATCTACAAGGTGACGCAACACATTCTGACCCCTATCACCACAGAAAATAACAGAGCCTTAATGAGACCAATCATGTGGGAGGAGGTCGATCAGGCTATCAAGGAAATACCCCCTGGGAAAGCCCCAGGGTCGGATGGCTTCACTACCGATTTTTTCCACCACTATTGGCCTATGATTAGAGAAAAAATCTGGCAACTTGTGGAGGAATCCATAAATTATGTACAAGTTCTCTCTTCCCTCAATGCTTCTTTCCTCACCCTGATTCCCAAAGAGGAGCGCATCACCAACCCAAATCATTTTTGGCCAATAGCAATCTTCAATGTTATTTACAAAATAATCACAAAGGTAATCTCCCTCAGACTCAAACCCATTCTTCCCCTCATTATTTCAAAGGAACAGTCAAGTTATGTAGAAGGGCGGCACATCATGGATAGTATCATCCTGGTTCATGAGGTGATTCACTGACTCAAATCCACATGCACTCCAGGTATGCTTATAAAAATTGATCTCTCTAAATCTTTTGATAAACTCAGCTGGAAATACATGCATTCTCTTCTTACGCCTTTCTTAATGAACACTGGATAGCCTGGATCATGAAACTCACCTCTTCATCTTTCTTCTCCATACTATTAAATGATGTCCCATCGAGGCCCTTTTCTCCTTCTTGTGACATCTGCCAATGGGATCCACTCTTCCCTTTTCTTATTGTCATTATGGTTGAAGGATTAAGACGCTAATTATCAGCCTCGGTCTCCAATGGTACACTACAAGGGATCCCAATCCATGATCTCCAACCTCCAGCCTCACATAGACAATTTGTAGATGATATTATGCTTTGAACAACACCACAGCCAAAGAAGTCATACAACTCCAAAAAATCCTCTCAAACTTCAATGAAGCCTCTGGTACCACTTCAATCTAGAAAATTCTCATCTTTTCCTTTTCAACACTCCCCTAGCTATTCAGAAGCACATCTCAAACCTTCTAGGTATCCCACACAAATCCCTCCTGCCCAATTATCTAGGATTACCCCTAACAAACTCTGTGGCTTGGAATATTTCATGGGACTCCCTTCTCCTCTCAATATTCAATCACCTTAGATCTTATACCTTAAGAACTATAAACCTCCCCGCTAGACTCATCCTCCTAAAAGCGGCGATTCAAGTTATTATTCCATATATGTTCTCAACTCTTTCTACAAAACAAATCATCATCAAGAGTATCACAAACCTCCAGTGTAATTTCCTCTGGCATGGTCATAAACAAGGGAAAAAATGGGTCATATTAGGATGCGATAAAATATGCAAACCCACTTCTCTGGGGGGATT
>SNQJ01S0034148.1:25296-54773 GCA_010110895.2 Picea sitchensis | reverse complement strand
ACAAATGAGAATGAGGGTCATATATATACCCACAGAGGGGTGCCCTTTCACTAAGAGATGTGGCCTTTCATTGTGAGGTGTCTCTTCATTATTAATTATTGATTATTGATTGTTTATCTATATTTATATTTATGTCTATTACATTGTGTGCCCCTTTAAAAATGATTTGTCCTCAAAGAATAATTATGCAAGGCTTTATGTCTTGATCTATCTTGTGTTGTATATGCATGATACTTGGTTATGGATGTTGTTATGTTGGATGATACGAGACGATGTGAAATTATAAGTGTTAAGCAAAATTGACGAATTGTAAAAAGATATGAGCATCATAAATTGATTCTTTGTGGAACGTTGTGCTTATATGATTACCAAAATAATTTGTTCTCAATTATATTGGCATCAACATTCTTTGGACAATAGGTCACTTGTTTATTTTTGAGTGGAGTTGATATTTTGAATGGTTAAGGTACTTTCTCTTGTGATTATGATGTTGATAAGGTGTCTTTGCAGCTTGAATTTCCCTTATTGTGTGTATCATTTTCTCAGTTTACTTCAAGTATTGTATCTTCTTCATAAACTGACATTGTTTTGTTGATTATTGAATCTACAATCGAAATTTCCATTGTTTGTACTCCAACATCTAAATATGTCTTTTTTTCAATTAACTTTCCAGCTTCTTGAGATGTGACATGGATTTGATATTTATTTGTTCCATTTTCCACAACTTGGATTTGTTCATCTGAAAACTTTGATGTTTCCTTTTCGATAAGAATTTCTAACTTGTTTTCCATGGAATTCTCATCATTCTTAATATTTTTATTTTTGTAAGCAGGTTTTAATTATGATTCTTTGGGGACTTATTTTCCTTCTTAATAAGAATAAGAAGGAAAAGAATGATTATGATGATAAATCTGAAAAATATTCTCAAGAGGATGGTGGAGATGCCTTTGTTGAATATTTGGAAACTCATGCAAACCAAAGTGCATGGTTGTAAGATTGTACAACTCATTTCCATATGGCTTCCCATCATCATTGGTTCTTAGTGTATGATAATTTTATTCCTATTACCCATCCATGCCTAAAGGTAACTAGAGGATATCACGTCTCATGGCCCTCAATGGAGAACATGATACTAACCATGATGATGATCATCATATCCACAAATGGAATCCTAGCATCCCCCCTCATTCACCTTTACAACTACATGTCAACCAAGGCTCATCAAATCCAAGTAACCCATAGTATGGGACATGGTAAGCCAACGTCACCATGAGGTATGTTAGTCCTTCTCTCATGCAATTTTTTGTTCTTAATTTGATGGGCATGTGGATGAGGATCTTTGGTTGAAGTAGGATAATGGATCACTAGCCTAGGAAATTGTGTCAGTTGCCTTGTTTCACCTTGGTGGTTCTCTTTTATGCCCTAGTCCCATGTTTTCACCGCCCATGGAAAATGGGTACTACTGAGGTCCCTCACAATGGTGGCATTTTGTTCCCCACCATACTTAACACTTTCCATCCCGGAGCCTCTCATAGTGTACTAAACTTCAATAATGGGTCATGGTCCATTCTCTCATGAGAAGAGGGGTTGAAGGCCCAAAGGTTGATTTCATTTACTAATAAAAGAATAAGAAAATGATGTTAAGGAAAGAAAGGAATGATAGCAAAGGACTCCCAAAATCCAATCCAAACTTGATCTCTACCCTTTCAGTGCTCACCCTGGTCCCAAATAGCAATGTTATATTTTGAAACCATATAAAAGGGGACTTGCAAATATGATAAAGAAAACTAGTAAGATGGCAGATAAAGGGGGATTGGAAAAAATAGCACCTAAGAATGTGGTAGCTCAAGAGAAAGTGCATCGTCCACAAAGGAACTCATAGAATTGGATTAAATGATTCTTCCTCTCACAAGGTTTTACTTGTCCAAAATTTGTGAAGTGTCCTTGCTAGGGTTAGAACACTAAATCCATAAAGTGATATCACTTTAGGATTTTATCCCTAGACAGTTGATCTTTGACCTAGTTGAAGCTACAAGAAGGGAGAAATGATATTTGGGGCCCCAAAAGTGCTTGCACCCTAGACGTCCTTCTCCTCAAAGTCTAAAGCCTAAAGCCCAAATGTGCTTGCACCTTAGGGTTTAGACTCTACCTCTTGGTTTCAAGTATATCAACCTTCAATATTGGATGCATTTGAGACTCCATAGCCCTAGAAAGGCACTAATATAGAAGCAACTCTTGTGGTGAAATTGATTGTTAAAAACCTCTCTCTTAAATCTCTCAAGTATTCTACTAACTCCATTAACTATAACCCTATCAAACTTGTAATATTTTGTGTTGTTGTTGTAAAATGTTTTCTACACCCATATAAACTACACTAAATTGTTACATACACTCATCTAAAGGTGGCTTAATTCACTCAAAAATTACCTCTAACAATTGGATAACATTTTAGTGGTTGCATGCTTACTTTTCATGGTCAATTGTAGTATTTATGAGCACTAATTATTGATGGTGTTACAAATCACTTATTGTTTCCATATACTTGTTTTCTATTGTAAATTTGTAATAGCCATTGAAATCTATATTTTTGCATACTTTAGCTGCAAAGTGTTCTTGTTTTGAGAAGGTACAAAAATCACCTTCAATCTCTTCTCTTTCCAAGATCTAGACCAAAAAATTGGTGATCAAGATAGGGGCGCGATAGGCTTAGCTAATAAAATTGTTATTTTATCCCTTGAGGTCACCAAGGAAGCCTCCCTTGTGGTGGAACTATTCCATCACTAAAATGAGGGAAGATCCTACTAAGGTGACAGTGGTAGTTTCTTCAATTTTTACGCAAGATTTGGGGATATTGTGGTGGGATTTTCACAAGTACAAATATTGTGATAATATGACCCAAGGGGGGCATATATGAGGCTAAATGTATATGATATGACCCCAAGGGAGGGCACATATGGGGCTAAATGTACATATAATTTGTAAATGTATATGTAATAGGGTCAGCCTAATAGTAAAGGGGCCTCATGTGTAGAGTGTGAATAAGTATATATATAGATCATGTATTCATTATTTAGGACATCTGAAGTGTGATGTATGAATGTATTTTGTTATTTGGAGGAGTTTCTCCTATTCGTTAAGGAGTTATTGTGTAACTCATCTCTCTTATCGATATTGAAGTTGTGATCCACGCTCAGATTGGTGTACCTAGTGTGTACTTCTGGTTTGTTGAGATATTTTAAGTATTTGGATCATAACATTTGGTATCAAGAGCATCAATCCTAAGGTTTTGTTGCTTCAAGTGAGTCATCTTGGCATTTGCACTATAACTTGTTTTTTGGGATGCTTTAGACAATGAAATTTAGAGGTTACTTAGAAGACATTCCAAAGTACCTCTGGTAAACATTTTAGGTTTTGGGTCACTATAATTTTGGAGATATATCATATCAAAGATAGGGTTGTTGACTCATATTCAATTCATTTTTTAACGAGTCATATTGGCACTTTCACAATACCTTTATGTGAAGTTTCAGACTATGACATTTTTCGAACGCTAAGAAAATGTAGCAAAGTACAAATGGTATAAATTTTAGGTTCTAGGGCATTTTTCTTTTGGAGATACATCTTGTGGAAGTCATGGAGTTTTAATATACCTAAAATCAGTCTCAAACGAGTCATTGTGGGACTTTCGCTATAATGTTTATTGGGTCATGTTTCAAACTCTAAAATTTTCAGGATACTGAGAAACCATAGTGAATTTAGCTTGATCAAAATTTTAGGTTTTGTTTCATTTTAAGTTTGGAGATACAAGCGGTGGAAATTAAGGCTTTTTTACTAGTCTCAAACAGGTGTTATGGGCAAAATAGTCATATATGAATCATTAAAGATCCAAATTTAGTTCCATCGGTTGCATTGGAAAGAATATAGTCCACATTATTTCTGGTATAAATTTTAGAATCAGATATTCAATAATGGACATGTAGCATTTTGTACAAGTTTGCTCTCCAAAAAAATCCAAAAATCAGGAAGGTTTGGGAAAGTTACCATAAATTTCACTTGGCACATTAAATTTTGGTCAGACCTGTGGCATTGTAGAGAAGACATATCAGAGTACTACATGCCAAAATTCTAGACTCATAAGGGATGAAATTTCATAAATGCATCAGAGGGAAGGTCGGTCAGAAGGACAGAATCCAAATCAAGGTTGCAAAGGTATGTTCACATAAAACTCTCATAACTTTTGATTGGGATGTTTGATTGAGCTTATTCAAAATCCATTGGAAAAAGAAAACATGGAAGATTATATTGGAATAAGGACTATAACTATTTGAGATCATTATCTTTAATATATTGATGTTGTAAGTTGAGGGTTAGGCGTATACCTCAATTAATAATCAATGACAATACCTCAATTTATGGGAGATGAAGATAAAGATGAAATCAATATTATGGAATGGTTGAGGATGGAAATGGAATATCATATGACTCCTTCAACGGATTATTTTTTGGGTGAAGCTTTGAAGTGGTGGATGAGTATTGATAATGATAATAAATGAAACATCACATGGGAAGAATTTGAAAAACTCTTCTCAGATAAATGGATGAAGGATACAAAAAGGGAGGAGATGTGTAAAATTCAAGAGGAGTTAAAAGAAGCAAAATAAAAGATCAAGAAAAAGGGTGATGATATATCTAATATATGAGACCTTAATGAAGCATTTGTTAAATAAGTTCAAAAATTAAAACAAGGAAAGACTAGAAAATGAAAGTGGGAAAAGGATGAGTCAACTGGAGAATTGAAAAATAAAGATGAAGAGATATGTAGATTATGAAACCATAATAAAAAAATCCATTGGATGAGATTAAGATATTGAAAGAAGAAAAGAAGAATTATCAAAATAAAGAAGAACCAAGGATGTTGAATGAATAATCTACCAAAAGACATGTATCAAATCAAGAAGAACCAAGGATGTTGAATGAATAATCTACCAAAAGACATGAAGAGGAAATTTGCAAGAAGGTTGAAGAATCCCTAAATATTGAAGAGGTAAAATCAGAAATGGAATCCAGAATGGAAGAAGGAAGACATAATTTGATTAATGGGATGACATTGTAGCTTTAAAAGGAGAAAGAAGACAAGATTCAAGAAGGTCACAAGAAGATACTTGAAGAAGTTGAACTTCATCTATAGGATGTACGTGCCAAATATGATGGTATTATCTCCAAGGCTAGAGTAATCAAAGACCAAGCAAAGAGGATAGAGGACGCCATTGTTGTTGAAAAGAAGATAGATGAAATGCATGTGCAAAGTGAAGGAAAACCGTCAAATGTGAAACCATATCGATACCCTCATTACAAAGAAAGATTTCAAGGAAGAAGAGAAAGTTGATATCAACATTATCAAGGAAGAATATGGAATACTTATCAATATTCATAGAACAAGACATCACAAAACCACTCTTCAACAAGCTATTATCAGAGACCAATAACCACTACAATTGGAGAAGTTACAACAATAATACATGGAATAAAAGGAATGAAAAGTATACAACAACTAGACACCAATAATTAAGACCGAAAAGAATTTATTTTCCATAGATGGATCGTCATCAATGGAATGAAGAAAGTGGGAACATAAGAAAATCATATTACTTGGTTTCATCATATGTGAAGCCTTTAAATTGAAAAAAATTTAGGACAAATATTTTTGGAGGGTACTATGTTATGACCTCTTATAAGGAAAATTTGTTCGTTGGGACAAATCCAACCTATCTGGCTGTGCAGTCGGTTACAACCTCTTTGATAGCTCGGCACGAGGAAGAGACTACCCACACCTCATATGGTCCTTTGCCTGAGGCGGTAAAGAAGGGGAAAAAAGAGAGGTGAAAGACTTACGAGAAGTCTTTCTTAGGACCACCCACCATGGGTGTTGTCCTCCCTCAGCTTCTTGGATGGCCAAAATGGCCTGGGGGATGAAAATTATGGACAATGAGATGAAAATAAGCTCTCTGATTTTTAGGACAACAAACTAAACAAAACAAACAACGATTTGTTCACTCCCTTAAAGCCTTGGAAAATGGCCCAAAATGGGTTCCTAGGGTAAACTAGGGTCCTGGACAATAGACCAGTGGATGCCTCAAGTTAAAATAGTGAAAAATAAGGGTGAAAAGTGAGTTCAAAAGATACAACCAAGTATTTTCAAATGGTTGTAAATTGTGAAGAGCAAGTTTTTCAAAGATTTTAAGGTAGGGAAACAAGCCCAGAATGGCTTGGTACTCCCTGGGGTGACCCAGGAAGTGATCCCGGAAAACTGTCAAATCAAAAGTGGGGTTGTAAATCAATATGGGTAGTCCTTTTATGAGTTGGTATAGCTATGTTTAGGAGAGTATTTACAGCTTCAATTTATGTTCATGGATGAAGGGTGGACCGACAAAAGGTTTGACTTTAAAATGTATTTTATTGGTGAATTTTCAGTTATTAACACATGCATTGGCCACTGCATTGTTTTAAAGGTTATCCCGATTAGGAAAACACATCCCGAAACTGTGCCAGTTAGTATAATAAGAGTAGTCTCAGTACACCACAGTGGTTAGGTTGAATAGTGCCCCATGCAGTTCAGAGAAGCAGGGATTAGCTTCTCGCGCTTTCAGGCTCTTAAATCCGCTTGGATGGAAGAAGGATACCTACAAAAAGGAAGAGGCCCGCGACCCCCTTAAAGGGAGTTTTAGTTGAGCTTACCCAAGCAATGTAGTATCCCAACCAATTTGAGCTATTCAACTCCTTGACCATGTGGTACTAAGGGAAGGCTACTCAATTTATACTAACTAGACAACTTCCAAGGGGCTCCTAATGAAGACTCCCTGGCTTTGACACTTAGTATTCTATGAAATTGAAATTGCTTGAAATAAAGGACCAGGCCATCCACGTGGTGAGGTCAAGTATAGCTTTCACAAGCATGCCTCTTGGTCAATAAATTGAAATCTATCTAAAGCTTTATACAAAAATAAGTAAATAAGTATGTGACATATACGTCACGTCTAAATAATATGTGTATGCATATAACTAAATAATATAGGTTTCATTTTTAATGTGTATGGGTCGGACCCGTGTTTTGTTTTCAAGTGTTTTGTGGTTTTCTGAGTGTTTTTAGCTTGTTGATTTTTTTGTGGCCCCTTTAGGGGAAGCCACCTGTAGATTAGTGTACGAGAAAATATACAATGAAGAATTAAAAAATCAACTAATTACAAGTAAACAATTATGTCATTCAACCCAAAGGAATGGGTTGAGGCTCTTTGTGAGCGGCAAGGTTTCCATATGCATGAAGGCCCCAACTGATTCCTTGTATGGGGATTGGAAGTTTACTTATTGAAATTAGAAATAGTGATGATTATTTACGAAGGTACAAATCAGATTTTATAAACAGAAATTTATAAGCAAACTACTCAGATTTTATGGGTACATGTGCCAAAAATTTTAGAATGAGTGCAAGTGGATTTAAAGTTAAAATGAGAGTGATTGGGTGGATTTACCAATCAGATTTGATGTTTTTTCTTCATTGTCCTGCTTCCCCCTTTGCCTCAAACAGATCTTTAGATGGTCCCCAACCGCTTAGGAGAAGTAGAGTAGGTGACCGGATTATATCCTTGTAGGAAAACAATGAAATTTTAGTGATTATATATGAAAAAACTGAAATAAATGAAACAGAAATTTACACATAAAAGATAAATGACATCCCACTAAGATGGTTGTACCATGGGGGGGAATTGACCAAAATGGTCAATTTTTCATTTTTGGGAAGCAAGGTTAGTAAACGAAAATCATAACAAAAATTTACATAAAAGAGATAAAGAAGCAAGAAAGCATGAACAACCAACTAAGAGGATTATTTAAGGGTTGTCCTAAGGAGCCCTAGGACTCTCGACCACTAGCTAAGGCTGAAAACAGTTGAACACTTCAGAAAATATGCACTAAAACACGTCAAACAAGTTAAACAAAGTTGTTAGAAAATGAAAGCAAGTTCAACCCAATGAAGCAACAACAAACACCTAGCTAACTAATCCCTCCTAGAGATAGCTAACATACCAAGTATTTACTACTACCCCTCAACCCTTAACCAACAAGTGACATGTCCAACAACTAAAATTTAACAAGTATCACACACCCAAAGAGCTTTGGAAAATTTTAGCAAAGCTTTGTTACTATATTCATCCACCTCCCCCTTTTGTACAATTTCATCCATATTATTTATAAAGAAGAGGTGAAGGCTTAGGGTTAGGTCACAAGACACTTGTCACTTTTGGAAAAGTGACAAGTGGACCAACCCTTTAAGTGTTTTTTTTTTTTTTTAATCAAAAAAGTAAAACTTATCCAAAAGGGATCAAATCGAATCTGATTTGATCTTTTAATTACAATGTATACAAGCCAAAAGTAAATCACGCGACATTAAACTATTACAAAAAGTCATTTTCATAAAATGACAAAAATTAGTATGCCACATCATCATTTTACTTGGGATTTGTGTCATCCCAAAGACTCTTTGATTGATTTCATGTTTAGTAGATGTAGATGAGGTGACTTAGGATAGTTTTTGGCCATCCATGGCTACCGGATTCACCGAGATGAAGCCCCAAGGTGTGGGGAAATCACAAAGCTTCTTAGGAGGGAAAGGGACCTTTGAGCTTTGGTATTTGTATGTAAGGAAATTCCCACTGTTCAGGAACTTTTCAGACCTGATTATGCCCCACCTTTGTTGCCTATAACTTTACCTATGAGCTTACCGAAGCATGGCTTCGATTTGAGCTTGTTTCAGTGAAGGGACCCCCTGGGCCTGAACCTTGGGAGGATTTTCCCCTATACAAAAATGACACAAAACTGATTTTTCTTATGCCCATGTTGTATTTATGGTCGTTACATTTCCTATGACTTTCGTTTGGCTCAAATCTGACTCCGGATGAGCAAGATATGGCCCTCGAAAGGTACGTGGGAAGGAGTTGGTCGGGAGACTGATCAGGGAAAAATTGAAATTTAGGAAAACGTCTAGGATGGACACCGGAATTGACAGCCTTCTACATGTCTGCATACCTGTAGCTGAAATGGTTTTTCCTCGTTCGATCCAATTTGGCCTCGGAGGCCCCTAATTAGCCCTCCTTTTGGCACGTGTTTTTGGGCCAATAACGAGCCCATGTCACTTTGGGACGTGCCACTGAAATTATGGGCTAAATTTGAGAAGGTGAATGCCATGGCTTCATTCTTGACTTCACCCCAGTCATTTTGACTATTTACATGCGAAATTTCATCTTTGTATGGAAAATTTATGGAATTAAAAAGTCCAATAACCCTTCCAGGGGGGGGGATTTTAATTTTTAATATATAGTTTAAATATATAAATAAAATTTATTTAAAATTTTTAGTTTATTATAAATTTTAATAAAAAATTCATATATATATATATATATATATATAATAAACTAAAACTAAACTAAAATAACAATAAAATTTAAAAAACAAATTTCATAATATATAAAAATTATAAAATAAAAACTAAAATTTAAATTAAAAAAGAAAATTTAAACCCCCTACCCTGACGCCCCTGGTCGCCCATACGACCAGCTTGGAACCCCCTTCCAATTAAATCACAGGCCAACGATGGTGGAGAGGAGGTGGTTTTCCGTGTAGAGGAGGGAGAATGGGGGGAGTGTGGGAGGTCACGCACGGGAGAGGAGGGGGTTGTGGGGAGAAGGAGTATGAGAGAGGAGAGGAGGGTTGTGTGCGGGGTATGGATTGGGAGGAGTGAGAGGTGGAAGGGATACGTTGGATGGTGTGGGATAAGGGAGAATGCATGGGAATGGAGGGAGGTCACGTGGGGAGGAGTGAGTCAAGGGAAGGTGATGTGAGGGTATGGAGGAATGGGAGGAGGTGGTGTTACACCTGGTGTGGAAATTATGCACGTGAGGTGGAGGAGATATGGTCGCAGGAAGGAATGGAGGAGTGTGAAGGGAGGTGGGAATGGAGTTTCATAGGGAGGAGGGTTGTGTAGTGGAGGGAGCACACGGGCTAGTGGTGGCACCATGGTGGTGGACGGGTGGTCAACCACCAAAACTCAAATTTTGATTTTTTTTAATTTTTTTGATAAAAAGTGGGTTTTGAACTATGCAGCACGATGGGAGTTCTTGTGTTCAAACCCCTCCCCTCCTTTTTTTATTTTGTTTGGGTAGTTTCTAGGCATTTTAGCAGAGGAAAGGGAGGGGGTTGGGGTTTAAATCCCAGGGCCTGCAAATGGCTATGCACCTGCCAAAATATTCAGCGAAACTTAGAATTTTATAAATATTTAAGGGATCCCTAGAGACTTGTACTTGGTGCCCAAGAGGAGTTTGAATCCCCTCTCCCTTATAGATTTTCCCAATAAACTCTCTAAGAAAGCATTAAATCCAGCACACTAATGTATGAACTAGAAGAATGAATGAACCCATCAATATTCAATTCTGAACCATGAAGAAGATCACCACAACCATAACCAAATTTGACATTTATGAGTAAAAAATCACGGGTTGAGGAGGTAATGAGGTATGGGTACCTGTAACCTTTGCTTGGGGATGGAGTATGGCCTGGACTGCATCTATGGAAAATCTAAAGTTGTTTTTTGGAAACCCTCATCTACCATTGAAGACCTCAGTTGCAGATCCACCTCTCCCCTTGGCCAAAATGCCAAAATGACTTGAGAGAGGGGAGAGGGGGGTTCTGTATTTTTTATTTTTTCAAAAAAAAAAAATTCCCAATTTTTGCATGAGGGATGAGTGTCTTGTCCTCAATTTTCTCATTTTTTTATGATTTTTTTATTTTTCCACTATTTTTTAATATTTCCCTCGAAAATTGTGTCAAACCAAAGTTTAACTTTGACTTTGACTTTTGACCATGACCTTGTTGACTTAGCCAAAAAAATTTGTCAGATGAGATGGGTTCAAAATTGGACGCAGATCACGTCATTGGAAAGCTATCGACGAGCCCATAGATAATATGTGGTCACCAATAAGAAATTATTCCATCTCACCCTCAATTTTGGCCTAGTACAGTTACCGCTTAAAGGCCTTGACTTGTTGGTGGGCCCACATGACACCCAATCTTGCGAAAGGTGACACATCTCCATACGATATCCAATCGAGGAAAATGAATTATCGTAGGAAATTTATTGACACGTAATTCGATGATATGGCCATCGATTTGTGTGTTTGGGCCATTAATCATTGTTTTATCTGTCATGAAACTCTACTATGCAAGTTGGTTGGCCCCCTTTGCCTGAAATAGTTGACAAACTTGTGACAGCTCTAACTGGACCATCTGAGGTCAGAATGAGGAAAATTAGGAGTCGTTGGAAAGGAATTTGAGTCTAATGTAGCATGGAATCGTTGAATCCCTGATTTAAACCCCCTTAACAACAATTTTTTAACCATGAACCACTGCAACCAATCTGGTGTCAAAAAGTGGTCATGAACTTGCGAAGGCTCATTCTCACCAACCAGGAGTCGAAACCAAGTACAAGATATACCGTTGGGAAGGTATTGCACTGAACTAAACCATCCTTAGTTTCTATTTTCCCTTTAAAACATAAATATGAACATAATCATACCAGGAAGTCACAGTTGTTGGTTTTGGCCATTCTGATGACGCGAACTTTGTGTCCTCTGTAGGGGGGTCATACGGACTCGGAATCGGGCTCATGATATCCCCTTGGAAAGTTTGTCATGATCCCTAGAATATGGAATAATTTTGTTTCCAAAAATGGGACTAGAATTTATTTTATTATTTTCGAAAGGACCTCGTCCCCACAAGACTCACCTATTGACAGGTGAAAGGGGCCAACGATAAACTTTTCGCAAATTGTGTGCTTAACTCATCAGATCTGAACTTAAAAGTATTGACATGAGGAGCTATGATGTGGAAGGGTTTCATAACTCAAAAATTACCGCGGGAAGGCCTCCCCTGAGGGGAAAATAACGTGGTCTCATGACAAGCCAAGTAAGGCCAGGATGAGCTTGTTTGGGTATCGTTTAATATGTTGATGGACATAGTGATGATCATGGTTGTTATAATACTTCCAAAAAAGAGATAGTAAGGTAGGGAGAATCATGAATTTGATATCCATTTGGCCTTACTATCCATCAAATGACCATGGAATCACTGACCGAACTGAATGCAACAACCCTAAATTGACCCGAACTGTTACCAATTGACTTGACCTTATTACCTGATACTCTCTAGTGCCTAATAAATCTTACATACTTAGATAAAAACCCTCTGAAGGAAGCCAATTGATACTCTCTCAAGAGTAGAGGTCGTAGTAAATATGATCCCCTATGTTGTCTTCAACTGGAACCATAGCACAAAGGGCTTCTAAGAGCAACCCTTAGGCTAACTTGTGAAGGAATGAAGGTGTTAAACACCATGTTGAGCCCAAAGCAGATTTTTGGGTCAACATGACCCAAGGGGAGAAGATATGAGGTTAAATGTATATGATATGACCCCAAGGGGGGCCATATATGGGGATAAATGTACAAGTAATATGTAAATGTATATGTAGTAGGTTTGACCTAATAGTAAAGGGGCCTCATGTGTAGTGTGTGAATAGGTATATATAGAGATCATGTGTTCATTATTGATAACATGTGATGTGTGATGTGTGATGTATGAATGTATTTGGGTATTTAGAGGAGGTTTCCCTATTCTTTAAGGATTTATTATGTAACTCATCTCTCTTATCTATATTGGAGTTGTGCTCCACGTTCACATTGGTGTACATGGTGGATATGCCTTTGTTGCATCTTTGGCAACTCATGCAAACCAAAGAGTATGGTTGATAGACCATAAAACTTCTTTCCATATGGATTCCCAGCATCATTGGTTCTTAGTGTATGATAAATATGATGGTGGAATGGTATACCTTGGTGAAGGCTCTCCTCTCAGCATAGTTGGTTGTGGTAGAGTCATGATTGGATTCCTTGATGGTAGAGTAAAGGGAATCAATGTATTTTTGCAAATTCCAGGTCTAGTATAAAACCTACTCTCAATAACCATACTTAATAATGTGGGTATGTAGGTTCTTTTCTCTGACAAAGGGTGTAAGATAGTCCAAGGAGCCATGGTACTCACTAAGGGTTTTCATGTGGGTGCTTTGTTCCAACTTGATGCATGCACTATTCAGTGTATTATTTGTTCAATTTTTGGAATGGCCCGGATCTATAAGATCTACACCTTCACAATCAAAACATATCTCTACTTTTAATGGACATGCTTTCTAGGTACCTAAACAATCTCTTGCTTCATAAATCAAGCTACCTATAGAGAAGACACTGATCTGGAACCAAATATTGGGGAATATAGGTGAGAAGCACCTACAAGCCTTGCAAAAAAAATGATTTGAATGATTGTGCTCTTGAATTTGATTTTTCTAAGCATTTCATATATGGAAAAGAAAATTGATTTCAATTTTCTTCCAGTTCTAGCAAATCTTTTGAGTCGTTGGACTTGATTCATTCTAATGTATTCAGTTCAGTTAAAGTTCCTTCAGTTTCTAAATCTTTGTATTATGTGTCATTCATTGATGATTATTCTAGAAGGACATGGGTATATTTTCTTATAACTAAATCTGAATTTTTTAGTCACTCTAAGAAGTTTAAATCTCTCTAGTAAAATCATACTAGTAGGAAGATTAAGGTGTTGAGAACTAATAATGGAAATGAGTTTTTCTCTATGGAGTTTGATATTTTTTGTAAGGAAAATGGCACTAAAATACCTAAGACAAATCCATATGCTTCTCAACATAATGGAGTTGCAGAAAAAATGAATAGAACATTGATGGAAAGAGCTAGGAGTATGCTTATGGAGTTGGCTTAGAGAAGAAGTTTTGGGCAGAAGTGGTTGCCACTACATGTTACTTGATTAACAGGTCTCCCACATCAATTCTTGTGGATAAGACCTCTACAGAGGTTTGGATGGGAAATAAACCCTCACTTTAGCATCATTGTCATTTTGGTTGTGAGGCATATGCTCATGTGCTTAAGGAGAAGCAGACAAAGTTGCATAATGATCCTCTAAGATGTATCTTCATCGGCTATGGAATTGGTGTGAAAGGGAACAAGCTTTGGGATCTTGTGGATGGAAATTTTTTGTATAGAGTGAATGTTATTTTCAAAGAAGTTAAGACGTATTCCACAGTGGTGCAACCAGAAGGGGATGAGAAAAAAAGAAGTGGTACAAACACCACCCCATACCAAGAAAGTTGAACCCGAAAATGAACAAGAATTTCATGATGGAGATAATAGTAAAAGGATTGTTTAGAAGTGGAGGAATAAAATCCACCTCAAACTTTAAAGAGGTTCACTCAAAAAGCAATGCAATTAGACATGTATAATTATAGTCCATCTAGGTTCACTCAAAAAGCAATGCAATTAGACATGTATAATTATATTCAATCTAATTTCAAATGTGTATTTGTTTTATTTTCTAACACTGGTTAGCCTAGAACTATGAAAGAGGAAATGGAGATGGAAGATAAGGAGTCTTAGAGATTTATCATGGATGAGGAAATGGATTCACTTAGAAATAATGTTACATGGGACTTGGTATCATTGCTTCATGGATGGAAACCCATTAGATGTAAATTGGTGTTCAAAAGAAGATTTGTTTAGATGGCAATGTGGAAAAGAAAAAGGAAAGGTTGGTTGCAAAAGGATATTCCCAGGTTGAAGGGATATACTTTGGTCAAATACTTTCCCCAAATGTTAAGTTAATATCTATTAGATTGCTATTATTTGTGGTAGTAGTTTTTTATTTAGAGATAGAACAGATGGATGTAAAAACAATGTTCCTACTTGAAGGAGGATATCTATATGGCACAACCATAGAACTACGTTGAAAAAGGTAAAGAGTCGTTGGTTTGAAAATTAGAAAATACTTTATATGGTGTCAAACAATATCCTAGAATGTGGTACCAAAAGTTTGATTATTTTGTGTTGGGATTGGAATTTTTGAGATTCAAATCAAATCATTGTGTGTATTACAAACATGATGGTGGTTGTTTCCTTGTTATTACTCTATATATAGATGCTATGTTATTCTTTGGTAACAATAAGGATGTGATTTGTGACTTGAAGTCTTAGATTTCAAAACAATTTGATATGAAGGACTTGGGGGATACAAAATATATCTTAGGAATAGAGATCGGGAGAGAAAGAGAAAATAGAAAAAATTGGTTGCGTCAAAGTAAGTATGTAAACTTTGTTCTACCTCATTTTCTCATTGTAAATTGCAAACAATTGACTGTTTTGATTTATGTGGGAATTAAGCTTTTAGTTGAGAAGTGTCCTACAACAACCGTAGAGATGGAGGATATGTATTGTGTTCCTTATGTTGGTGCAATCGGTAGTTTGATGTATGCTATGGTATGTACTAGACCAAGAATTGACCAAGTAGTGGGATTCTTGAGTTGATTCATGGTTAACCTTAGACATGAACATTTTGATACGGTGAAAAGGGTCCTCAAGTATTTGTGAGGTATTTTGAAATATTCCATTTGCTATCATAGTGATGTTTCAAAGGACCCACACGCAATGGATATATAGGGTTATGTGCATTATGATTGGGTAAGGGATGTAGATAGAAGTATATCTACAAGAATATATGTGTTTCAATTGTTTGGTGGAGCAATAAGTAGGTAAAAAAGAAACAAGTTGTGGTCAATTTTGTTGGAAACATGCCAACACATTTCCTCATGCACTCACATGCACATGCATATAAGCTATATTTGGAATGTGCATACATGCAATCATTGTAAACAGATTGTGTAAATTGTGTAATCTATTTATGAATTGTTTGTGTAATTATGCGATATATTCATGATCAGTTTGTGTAACTGAGTGATAGATGTTATATATACGAGCATACCCATAGAGGTGAGAGTGCAATCTGTGTAGAGAGAAGAGTGTGTGTGAGGAGAGGACAGTTGTATGCCTGAGATTGGTTATTGTAACTCTCCCTTGAATATTAAGAATATTGAATATCATTTCCTGTGGTTTTTTTCCTACATTGGGTTTCCACATAAATCATTGTGTCAATTGTGTGATTGTTGTTCTCAGTTTTATGCGTGTTTAATATTTCTTGCATATGCTCTAGTTTTTTATGCTCTATCTTTCTCCTACTTCCTAACAAGTGGCATCAAAGCAGGTGAGTTGAATTGGATGAGATATGGCATGTGAGGATGAGATATTATTTCATTGCAGGAGAATTATTCTTTACTCTAACGCTTTCAGAACCTGTCAGGAGGAACGTTGACTTTGGTATATGAAAAGAGCATTTGGTCGATTCGAGAGTGTTGTGTTAGAAGAGGGGCAATCTGAGTGTTGGAGTGTTTTGTGTTGGAAGAGGGGCAATATGTGTTGATCCTTACCATGTGCAAAAGGCATGATAACAACAGTAATTTGTGAAGCGATACACTCATGGAAAGATTATGTAGAGTACTCACGTTGAAAAGTCGTGGATTTTTTTGTCACGAGATCTCATGGTATGAAATCAACCTTTATTATTTGATATGCACAGAACTCGAGAAGTATGAGTTTGGAATTTTGTCTTATTATGCATGTACCCAAACTTAGAAAGAATGTGATATCTTTGGGAGTTCTAGATTATGTTGGTTACTGTTACACATTATTTTCGTCATCCCTATGATCGTTAATGATGTAAACCTATATGTTGCCTTCAGAGGGGTCAGTGCCCTGAGTTCCTAAAGATAGAAGGGAGAAGAACTTCTCCTGAGAAAAGAAGTTGCTTTTTCCTATGTAAAAACCTTATAAAAAGGGAAGTTCGCAGGTTGCTATATAGGCAGGGTGCGAGAATGACCCATTCTCGCAAGTTGCACTATAGCTAGGGTGTGAGGTGTTCGCAGGTTTCTCTATAGCTAGGGTGCGAGGTGTTCGTAGGTTGCTCTATAGCTAGGGTGCGAGAATGCCTACACGTGGGAAAAATGAGCGTTTTCTCGAATCTTCTAGAAGGAGAAACTTCTATGGTGAGGTGGCATCCGAATGGTTTGGATCTTACTCGCTTTCATGATTTAGTGGGATCATCCAACCTCATCACCACTATCCTCTTCAACTTATAAAGGAGGGGAGTTCTCATGGAAAGATAGCTTGAGCTTGGGTTAGCTTTGTTGGTTCTTGAGCTTGTTAGCTTTGGTTGGCTTGAATTATTAGCTTGGTTAGAGTGGCTTTGAAGTTTTCTTTGTCAAGATAGATTGTAGATATCATCGGATCACATATGCTTCGAGGAATTCTTGGAGTGAAAGTGTGTGGGGAATGAAGGAAGGTTAAGAAGGGACCTTATGACATCAAGGCCATGGTTGTAATCTCTCTTTCACATTTAATATGATCTGATATTATGATTCTTTCCTATAAAGCTTGTTGTGTTTTATTGTATGATTCCTTGATCACATACATAGGTTTATATTGAGTTTATACTATTCCTATCACTTTGGTCGGTTGCACTGCGGGATCATCATTGTATGGCGTTGAATGGAGCTATGGTAAAATGGCCGAAGAGGAAGAGACATTTAAGCGGTATGTCACTCATCCCTCTTTAGTTAGTAAAATTCAATATCTAAAACTTAAGGAAGCCAATATCTAAAACTTAAGGAAAGCGTCATATTCTGTCTTGTTTTGTTCTAGATCCAGGTGGATCTAGGGAGATCGGTTAGTGTCCGCACCTACGGATTTATCCAATAAAAAAATTGGGAATCATGGACATACCTTATGAACGCTTCCTAGTTCATTCAATAGTCTAAATCTAGGGAAAGAGTATTATTTTGTCCTGCTTTGTTCTAGATCCAGGTGGATCTAGGGAGATTGGTTCGTGTCCGCACTTACGGATTAATCCTGAAACAGTTACATGTGTACAGTTCAAGGTGGAGTAATAAAGGTGTCCAAAGGCATATTAGTAGTCATGAAGGTGTTATCACATAAAGTTGTCAAAGGTCATATGTGTTTTTTGTGAAAACCCAAGTTTGCACCCCTGCTCCATCTGTCTCTTTTCCGCACACCATTCCTAGGATTTTCCCCCCCTTCTGGTTGGTAAAGTCAATTCCCCTTTCCGATCAATGATATGGTTTTCCTTAGAATCTTGTTTGACTACTCCTTGGCTCAAGGTTTTTCTATTTTCTTTAAAGGATGAAAACATATCATGATTTAGGTCGAATTATTGGTCATATTTGTTTCCATTGATTAAGCTCGCAGCAGGTCATCCAAGTCCTTTGTTTGTGTAGGCATCAGCCTTAAGCACAAAACACAACATTCAAAGTAGCCCATTTCGGGCTTAAAATGCAGGAAGCGATCGGGTTCAATTTTCAATGGTGAAGATCCCAGGAGCAATTCAGATCAGCGGATCGCATGTGTTTAGAAGGTCGAAGTTATGCAGAGTCTAGCTCTAGATAGAAGCCTCAGAGTTAAAGATCAAGCACCACACGTCCTTTCATATCGGACGGTCATTATTTACATTAGGAATCTGGGCTTCGGGAGTTTCATCATCTCAACTCTTGGTTTCATCTGGAACGTTTTCTCTCAAAGTCGCAAATCATGTGCCACACGTCCTTTCAGATCGGACAGTCATTATTTACTTTGTGAATACGGGCTTCAGGAGTTTCATCATCTCGACTCCTAGTTTCAACCGGAGTGTTTTCTCCGGAAGTTTCAAATCAAGCGCCATGCATCCTTTCAGATCGGATGGTCAATATTTACTTCAGGAATCCGGGCTTCGGAAGTTTCAACATCTCCAACCCCGACTTCATCTAGAGTGTTGTCTCCCAGAGTTGCAGATCATGCGCCATGTGTCCTTTCATATTGATGGTCATCGTACACTTGGGAGGTCCAACGCTACATGCAGATCGCCCTCGAGCTCTAAAGTGCCAAAGTAGGTGGCAGTCATCAGTTCAGATATGTAGCGCTCTCATCAGGCATGAAACTTGGCACCCATCTATTAGATACACATGGCATACATTTAGTGTTGACACATGGCACTCATTTCAATCATTTTTAGACATATCTTCAAACTCATTTTTAAGTGACACATGTCACCCCTCCGTCCGTGACATGTCAGCATAGTGACACCAGGTTGCCCCGTCAGTTGCGGCAGATCATCCTCTGGGAGGTGCTCTTTTTCAAGAACCAAGATTAGCGCCATATCCATGCATGGTTTTTAATGGATCCTAGAGTTGGTGGGTGGATAAACTTTAGCAGTAGCACGAAACGTAGCAGGGTTTCCCAGATTGCAGATTTGCACCAGATCGATGACCATGCTTCATTGCAGGGATGTAACTTGCTCGATAGATAAGATTCTCGAGCGGTCCCGCAATCGAAACCGTGGTATAGTGAAAGAGCTACATGGAGGAAGGTGGTGAATTTCGGGCTCAAAAGAGGTGTGAGTTCAAACCACATTCGACGGCCCCACAATCACGTGCTTGTAAAATGTCCAATCCAAGAGTAGTGTGTGGCTGCACCCTAGGCATTAAGCCTCGTTTCCATCCTGATAAAAAGAAGCTAATGAAAAAGTAGTGGTGGTTGAAACCTCGACTCACTCCATAAATAGAAGACATGGAAGGTTTGTTCATGGAGACAGAATTGTCAGCCCGAGGTACCCCTATGGACGGTTTTTCTTGCATGGCCATGTCGATCTGAGCTCGTGTATGACAGAAGGATGCATGCACAGTCTGACAGAAGAAGGCACAGACGTAAGGCTCTAAATGGAGTGTCCATATCACACTCCTGGTAGTTGTGGATTGATCTAAGTATAAATATATCAGTTCAAGATTTTGTTAAGGTCGTCAACTGGTTGAGCAAAGCTCCCTATTTTGTAATATTTTGATGCCAGAATTGTTCTCTAGTTATGTATCAAATTTTAGACTTTCGCATTAATAGAAGTCATATTCTTTTATCTCTTTGTTTAAACTGTGCTGAAACACTCAGGCATGGAGGATCTAGTCAAGGGTTGTGATTCTATTTTAATGTAGGTTTGATTACAGTAGTGGTGTGACCTATTTTATTCAGCTTCCTTGTTATCGTATTTCCCCTTACGCTAAAAGGCTTGGGCATGGAGGATCCAGTCGAGTTGTTGTAGTTGCATTGTGATGTAGGTTTGATCATTATGTTGTTGTGACATATTTCAACATATGAGACTTGAGTTCAAGAGTGTTCTTGAGCCTGAGTTTTTCTTCACCAAGTTGCTTGAAAGTTGGATGCCCATGGCAGACTTGTCCACCTTTCTCACTAAGTCTTCCTTCTTCCCACCCTTAAACTCAAATAACTAACTAAAATTAATGAGGTCCTCACTTCCATGTGCATTTCTTGTCCATTTTATGTGATTAAAATCAATCTTGTACTGAGTTTTGTCCATTTGACCTCCACTCATAAAACCAACATCCACCAAACATTCTGATGGGTATTGGGCTTATCCTCTTGCAATATGAGGGTGACTCTCAATGATAACATTAATGGTGTCATTTCCGAGGAATGAATTGAATAAATTTCCCTGGGATAGAACGACAAAGAGATTTTGATTCTGAAGGTGCATCAGAGATCAGTAACTTGAAGATTGCAAATTGCACCTGGCTACTCCACTATTTCAGTTGTGTCTCCCAAAGGTAGACACACGAGGTCTACTCCACAACTGCCTCTAGCAACACCTGAAGATGACCCATAGAACATTATCAAGAAAGGAAACGCCTCTGAAGAAGGACTTTCAGTTGTTGTACCAGGTGACTCTGGTGATTTACATGATTCTTCTTATAAAACTCCAGTAGTTGTAGCTAATTCTCCTTTTATATCATCTGATGGAGTTTCCATAAGTTTAAATTTTGGAAGCTTTCCTGCTGAAATTCCCCCTTCTAGTCTTCAATTGGAAGGAGAAAGTTTTGAAACTCATGTTTCCCATGATATTGTAAAGTGTCTTAGACCCATAAGCTTATAAGATTTTCCCACTTTGGGCTTTCCTACTCCTCCTCTTATTAAAGTTGTTGTATCCAAAGAGGGGGAAACTTGTTTTCCTTTGAACCCTATATCATTCTCCCCCAACAATCAATCCTTTCCCCTTTCCCCTAGAAACACAGTTACAGTCGTACCTGCCCCAACTCCATATCCCCCTTGTTCTCCTACAATCCACATCCCAATGGTAGGTGTTAATCCTCCTAGAGAAAGAATGGTTGCCATAGTGGCTGCTAGATATGCCCCTCTTGTTTTACCTCAAACTATGAATGCTCTCCCAGCCAGAGACTACCTTAAGTACATTCCCAAGTTCACAGGGGAGGAAGACACAACTGCAAAAGAACACCTTTCATCTTTTTATAGATTTGCAGATATTCAGCTCATTGAAAATGAAGATGTGTGGATGAAAGTTTTTGTACAAATCCTTGATGGCGAGGCTAGGAAATGGTTTAGGGAATTTCCTCATGTATCTATTGATGGGATTGAAGCTCTGGATGATTCATTCTTAAGACATTAGGGAGATAAAAAATATTTCCTTTATTATATTACATAATTTGGGGAACTTAAGAGAGAAGAGAGGGAATCTATTTCAAACTTCTCAAAGAGATTTAATAAGATGTGAAATAATATTCCCACTAAAATTAGGCCCACAGAAACCTCCACCAAGATTACTTATGCTAGTGCTTTTGACACTGAGTTTTGCCTCCTGTTGAGAGAAATAAGAGCTGCGTACTTGGCTCATATGCAAGATGCATCCCTTGAAGTAGAGTCCAATATATTGGCAGTTGACAAACTTAGGAGTAAGGTTGATAGAGATAGAAGAAAAGGTAGGTATGAAGCTTCAACCTCTGGTTCCTTCGTTGCCCACCCTCTAGTGGAAGAGTTGACAAAACTGGTAAAATCACTTTCTGCAGAAACAGAGAAGTTGAAATTTGAAGGAAATCAAAGCTATAATAACCCACAAAATTTTGATAATAGGGGTAATTTCAGAAGACCCAATAATGCCCCTCAGATCATCCAAAGAGATCAAAGAAATAGGGATAGGGACGATAAAAAAGTCCAAGCCCCTCTCCAAAATAATATGGTTATTGATGAAGAAGGAGAAGAAGAAGATGTTGATCTTGAAATCCATTGTCTTGGTGGCACATCTTCATCTCCTCATTTAACTCAATTTGCATATGAAGAGTCTCTCATGGACAATTGGCTTAATGAGATGAGAAAAGGAAAAAGGACCAATGGCAGCCCAAATAGATACAACCTAAGGTCCAAGAAGAAAGAAGGAAAGCCTGATATTCATGATTAGCCTACTAGAGCAGAGAATCTTGCTAAAGAGGTGGCAACTAGAAGCAAAGAAAAAGAGGAACAAAACCCCCAGACAGTGGTTAAGAACCCTATCCCAGAAGTAAAGGAGATTTTGAAGCCTCCCTCTTCTTTTAGATTTGAGAATGAGATTCAAAAGATTAAAATTCTTGTACCTTTCTTGGAGCTAGTTAAAATTGAGGATTTCAAAAGATACCTCTCCAAAGTGTTGTAGCTTGAGCCTTCATCTCATTCCACTAATTCAGTCAACCTCCAAGATGAAAATCATGTTGTCATATTAGGACCTTTGGTTGACGATAGAGATGACTCATCCCCACCTTTCTATACCTCATTGAACATCCATGATAAGGTGTTGCACAACTACTTGATGGATTTAGGGGCATCTCACAATCTCATGCCTAAGATTGTCATGGAGGAACTCTAGTTGGAAGTTACAAAAAAATACCATGACCTGTACTCATTCGATTCCAGAAAGGTGAAGTGCCTTGAGGTTATAAAAGACTTGGATGTTTCCTTATTCCAGTTGCCAATGAAAAGTGTTTTCATGGATATTGTGGTGGTTGATGTCCCCCCTAAGTTTGGGATGCTTGTGTCTAGATCTTGGATTAAAAGACTGGGGGGCATGTTGCATATGGATCTTCCATATGCCACTATTCATGTGTTTTGGGGAGAGCATAGAAGGATTTACAGGGAATCTCAACTTTCTTACATTATCAATGATGAAGAAAATCTGACCAACCACCCCATTTTTGCAGTAGACATTGATCTAGGAACCAGTATGTTACAACTCATTTATGGACCTCAAGCACCTATTGAAATCAGAAAGCAGCCCATCACCTCTTATGAAACTCCCCCTTCCAATATATATGTTTGGAAAATGTTTTTTGATGGAGCCTCTTCCAGGGAAAGTGTTGGGGTTGGGGTAGTTTTCATTTCCCCTACCCAAGAGACCATATCTCTGTCTTTTAAGCTTGAATTTGAAACAACAAACAATGTGGAAGAATATGAGGGACTTGTTTTGGGTTTAAGAGATAGCAAAGACATGAATATTGAGGAGCTATCAATATTTGGAGATGATGAGTTAATTGTGCATCATGTCAAAAAATTGTATCAGGCTAAGCACCACAGGTTAAGGGCCTACAGAAATGATGTTTGGGATCTTGTTGGCAGTTTCTTCTTGGATTTTAATATCTCTTTTGTTCCAAGAGAGGAGAACATTGTGGAAGATTCCTTGGTTGTTTCAGCAAGTAAGTTCAGGGTTCCTTTGCCCCCTAAACTCAAGTATGATGTGG
This sequence comes from Picea sitchensis, assembly GCA_010110895.2. Classification (NCBI taxonomy): domain Eukaryota; kingdom Viridiplantae; phylum Streptophyta; class Pinopsida; order Pinales; family Pinaceae; genus Picea; species Picea sitchensis. The sequence goes on along the minus strand of SNQJ01S0034148.1, from coordinate 31,153 downwards.
AGGTAAAATACAGGCCCTCTATTCTTAAAAATATCAAACATTGGAAGGTTTTTTAGGATGATCTTGAGATAAAAAAGTTTCTTGAGACTATGGACGAATTTTCTGATTTGCATATTGATCTGGATCAGGATTCTGAAGAAGGCCTTCATGCTGATGTTTTTCTTAATAAAATTGTTGACCATCATATTGTTCAGTTTACTAGTAACCATATTCCAAAGCGACTATTCCCTTTGGAGAGATTGTTTGATAGAAATGATGTTGTTGTAAAGGTTAAAGGTTCGACCGAAAATGCTAATGTGACTTAATGCAATTTGGGAACAGAGGAAGACCCAAAATATGTCAAATTGTTTAGTAGTTTGTCAAAGGAGCAAAGGGATGAATATGTCAAGCTTCTGAAGGAGTTTGTTGATGTGTTTTCCTAGAAATTTGAAGATTTGAGAACATATGACACCATCATCATTGAACAAAAAATCCCTTTGAAAGAAGACGCCAAACCTTTGAGGCAGAAACTCAGACAGATAAATCCCATGTTGTTGCCTATTATGGAAAAAGAAATGAAAAAGTTGTTGGGTGCACAAATCATCATCCCCCTGAGATTTTCAGAATGGGTGGCTAATTTGGTGATTGTGAGGAAGAAGAATGGGGAAATAAAATTATGTGTAGACTTCAGGAATTTGAACAAGAGCTTCAAAAAGGACAAATACCCCTTGCCAAAGATGGAGCACATTTTACAGAGAGTGATTGGTTCATCCAAGATGTCTATGATCGATGGCTTCTCTACATAGAATCAGATATTTGTCATACCTGAAGACAGAGAGAAGATAGCCTTCACTACTCCTTGGGGCACATTCATGTATGCTAAAATTCCCTTTGGATTGTTGAATGCAGGAGAAACCTTCCAGCGAGCCATGGACATTACCTTTATTGGGGAGAAATACAAATTCATAGTCATCTATCTGGATGACATTATAGTATTCTCAAGGTCCGATAAAGAGCATTTTCATTATCTGGAGAGGGTTTTCTTTAAGTGCAAAAGTTTTGGTCTCTCCCTCAATCCTAAAACATCTTTGTTTCTTATGAAAGAGGGAAAATTATTGGGGCATGTCATGTCAGCTGAAGGGGTGAGAATTGATCCAAGTAGAGTAGAGGCCATCTAGGCCTTATGGTTTCCCAAATCTAAGAAATAGGTCCAGTCTTTCTTGGGTAAAATCAACTTTCTGAGTAGGTTCATTTCTAATTTTGTTGAGTTGGTTAAACACATTACAACCATGCTTAGAAAAGGAAGAGAGGTGAAATGGAATTCTGAAGCTCGAGAATCTTTTGACCAAATAAAAAACGCTTTCACTGAAGCATCTGTTCTCATCAGCCATGATTATTCTAAGGAATTTATGATATTCTCTTTTTCCTCATCTAATACATTGGTTGTTGTTTTGCTACAAAAAAATACAAAGGGGTTAGAGTAGCCTATTTCCTTTTTCAGCAAAGTGTTGAGGGATGCAGAAATAAGATATGATATCATGGAAAAGAAGGCTTATGCTTTGGTCAAATCCCTCAAGGATTTTAGATTACACGTTTTTCATTCAAATATTATATTTCATATGTTCCCTCGACCTCAGTAAAGGAGATATTGATCCAGCCTGATATAGATGGGAAGAGAAGAAAATGGATTGCCAAAATTATGGAGTTTGACCTGGAAATAAAACCCACCAAATTGGTGAAAGGCCAAGGTTTAGCCAGGTTACCGGTTGAATAAAATTGCAAGGCATTGGGGGTTAATTTCATGAACACAGACTCAAAAAATCAGCAAACTAAGATTTTTGATAAAGACTCTCATGTCAGTCGCAACTTAGCAGATTGCACCTAGTATAAAGACAGCATATATTTTCTACAGAAGTTGAGGCATCTTGATGGTTTGGACAAAAACAAGGTGAGATATTTGAAACTCAAAGCAATCAAATATTGTCTCATTGATTAGGTTTTGTATTAGAAGGATCATTTGGGAGTTCTACTGAGATGTCTAGATCCACAAGAGGCCCAAAGAGCTATGACTAATTTTCATGACATCTCATGTGGGGGGCACCATTTTTGGAGGACCGCAGCTTATAAGATCCTCAGAGCTGGGTATTTCTGGCCCATCCTTTTTATTGATGCTTGTGAAAATATTAGAGCTTGTGTCAAGTGTCAAACATTTTTTGGAAAGGAGCAGCTCAAATCTTTGCCTTTGAAACTTGTAATGGTTTCTAGACATTTTCAACAGTGGGGTCTTGAATTCATTGGAGAGATCCACCCAGCCTCAAGTGGCCAGCATATGTGGATTTTGACTTCCACTGATTATTTTACTAGATGGATAGAAGTCATCCCTACAAGGAGTGCCTCACACAAGGTAATCATAAGCTTCCTTGAGGATATCATGTCCAGATTTGGTTGTCCAAGAAAGATTGTTATAGACAATGTTGCTTCTTTCAGAACTGAAACATTAATTAATTTATGTGAGCAGTATGGGATTACATTAATATACTCTACTCCCTACTACCCTCAAGGAAATGGTTTATCAAAGTCTTCCAACAAAATCCTCATAAAGATCATCCAAAATTTGTTAGAAGACAACAAGAGTTCATGGGACTCAAAGCTAAAATTTTCATTATGGGTCGATAGAGTTACAACAAAGAGGTCGCTTGGTGTTTCCCCTTTTCAGCTTGTGTATGGGGTTGAGGCTATCTTTCCTACTCATCTTTCCTTGTCTGTGGCCAAAATCCTCCAGGTCTACCAAGGAGAACCTGAAGATATCATCAGGAGGATACAACAGTTGGTAGAAGTACAACAAACTAGGGAACAACTGCTTGATAAAGCTCGGGACCATCAGCAGAAAATAAAACGAGCTTTTGATAAGGGGGCAAGCAGGGAATATTTTCAGTTGGGAGATATGGTGCTCAAATGGGATGCCCCCAAGCAAGACAAAGGAAAACATGGTAAATTGGAAGCCTTATGAATTGGTCCCTTCAAGATTTCTGAGGTATTTCCAAACAACACTTATAAATTGCAAAACTTGGAGGATTATGAAGTTTTGGGTGGCCCTGTCAATGGAAATTTTCTGAAAAAGTATTTTGTCTAAGTCATGATTGGCTTTCCACCATTGTAATTACCACTTTATTTTTATTTTCGATATTAATATGTGACTCCATAACCCAAAAGCTAAGGCACTGGAACTGCGCGTTCTTGGCAGCTCGCGGGGAGCATGCCATCCCTTGTGGAACCAAATGTTATCACATAAAGTTTTCAAAGTATGTGTTTGTTGTGAAAACCCAAGTCTTCACCCTTGCTCTGCCTCTGCCTTTTCCGCACACCATTCCTAGGATTTTTCCCCCCTTCTGGTTGATAAAGTCAATTCCCCTTTCCGATCAATGATCTGGTTTTCCTTAGCGTCTTGTTTGACTGATCCTCGGCTCAAGGTTTTTCTGTTTTCTTTAAAGGATGAACACATATTGTGATTTTGGTCCAATTATTGGTCATCTCATTTTCCATTGATTAAGCTCACAACAGGTTGTCCAAGTCCTTTGTTTACGCAGGTATCAACCTTAAGCACAAAACGCAACATTCAAAGCAGCCCATTTCAGGCTTAAAATGCAAGCAGCGGTCCGATTCAATTTTCAACGGCGAAGATCCCAGGAGCAGTTCATATCAACGACTTGTGTGTGTTTAACAGATCAAAGTTGTGTGGAGTCTAGCGCCAGATAGAAGCCCCGGAGTTAAATATCAAGCGCCACGCATCCTTTCAGATCAAACGGTCATTATTTACTTCAGGAATCCGGGCTTCGAGAGTTTCAATATCTCAACTCTCGGTTTCATCCTAAGCATTTTCTCCCGAATTCACAGATCATGCGCCACACGTCCTTTTAGATTGGACAGTCATTATTTACTTTCAGAATCTGGGATTCGAGAGTTTAAGCATCTTGACTCCCAGTTTCATCCGGAGTGTTTTCTCCTGAAGTTGTAGATCAAGCGCCATAGGTCCTTTCATATTAGACGGTCGATATTTACTTCGGGAATCTGGGCTTTGGGAGTTTCATCATCTCCAACCCCGACTTCATCTGGAGTGATTTCTCCCAGAGTTGCAGATCATGCGCCACACATCCTTTCAGATTGACAGTTGTCGTTCACTTCGGAGCTCCAGCTCTACACGCAAACCGCCCCCGAGCTCTGAAGTGCCAAATTAGGTGGTAGTCATCAATTCATATATGTGGCACTCTCATCAAGCATGACACTTGGCACCCATTTGTTAGAGACACGTGGCATCCATTTAGCACTGACACATGGCACTCATTTCAAGAATTTTTAGACATATCTTCAAACTCATTTTTGAGTGACATGTGTCACCCCTCCGTCCATGACATATCAGCATAATGATGTCAGGTTGCCCCGTCAGCTGTGGGAGATCATCCTCCGGGACGTTTTCTTGTTCAACGGCCAAGATTAGCACCATCTCCATGCATGATTTTTAATGGATCCTAGAGTTGGTGGGTGGATAAACTTTAGCGGTAGCACTAAACGTAGCAGGGTTTCCCAGATCGCAGATTTGCACCAGATCGACGACCATGCTTCATTGCGGGGACGTAACTTGCTCGATCGATAAAATTCTTGAGCGGTTCCGCAATCGAAACCGTGGTGTAGTGAAAGAGCTACGTGGAGGAAGGTGGTGAATTGTGGGCTCAAAAGTGGTGTGAGTTCAAACCACTTTCGATGGCCCCGCAATCACATGCTTATAAAACGTCCATTCCAAGAGCAATGCATGTCCGCCCCCTAGGCATTAAGCCTCGTTGTGATCCATAGAAAAAATAGTTAATGAATAAGGAGTGGTGGTTGAAACCTCAACTCACTCCATAAATAGAAAACATGGAAGGTCTGGACATGGAGACAAAATTGTCAGCCCGAGGTACCCCTATGGATGGTTTTTCTTGCATGTCCATGTCGATCTGAGCTCGCGTATGATAGAAGGATGCACGCATAGTCTGACAGAAGAACATGTAGACGTAAGGATTTGAATGGAGTGGCCATATCACACTCATGGTAGTTGTGGACTGATCTATGTATAAATAGATCAGTTCAAGATTTTGTTAAGGTCGTCAATTGGTTGAGCATGTTGGGTATGTGTTATATCCTTTGCATGTGTGTGTGAGTGGGTGCGTCATATATGACAACTGCGACTGAAGATCCTATGGGGGTCTCAAGGGGGGGGCAGGTATGCGCCCCCCCTGGTTACGCATAGCGTTCAGGGCCCCGAAATATTTTTTTTGGGCAGTTTTTGCTATGTTTAGCGGATTTGTAAATTAATCTCGGATTAAGGGATTAGGGTTTTGGTATCTAAGGAATACCTAAAAAAATTGTATATATTGTATGGAGAATGGTGAAATTCGATATAATGAAAATAAGAAAGGTTTTCCCGGTTGAGGGTTTCCGGTATAAAATCTCTGTGTACTCTCTGTATGAGCCATTGATTAATTTATGTATTTCTTAAGAATCTATATGCATTTCTTTACTTCGCAGGTTTAAAACTTACATGTGGTATTAGAGCTCGTTTTTGGCTTCAGAGGGATGCCTTTGTTGTTGAGGGTTTGGCTCGATCTTGATAGATCAAGTTTATCTTGGGTCTGTGATAAACCTGGGTTTAGTGGGAGCTTTTGCAATGGAGATTCGAGTAAAGAAAGAGAAATGGCGAGCTCATCTAGAATCGAGATAGAGAAGTTCAACGGTAAAAACTTTGAACTATGAAAGCTCAAGATGGAGGACCTTCTTGTAGACAAAGAACAATGGATCGTTGTGGATCCTGGTACACAACCTACTGGTACACCATCTACAAGCA
>SNQJ01S0034148.1:2819-14561 GCA_010110895.2 Picea sitchensis | reverse complement strand
GGCTTCAAAAGATCAAATCATTGTCTTCTTTGAACTAGAAATGAAAAGTAAAGAAACTCTTACAACAAAAATAAAATTGGATCCCTCCTATTAGATGAGGAACTCGTTCTTGATGGAACCAACTTTCTAGGGTTTTAAAATTCATCCATGCCCCCATAAAATTCCTAATTAGAATCAAATCAACAAATAACATAGCTTTTTAGAGGCCCCTTAAAGGGGAGGTTCGAATTCATAATCTCATAAAGCTTCTTGGCAAACTGGAAGGAAGGCTTGAGATCCGACGTTATTGGGAGACGGTAGTGAACAATTTCTGAAGGCATGTAGAAGCACCTTGAAGGAAGATGAATCCAACACATTCACCATCAAAATAAAGCCACAACGTGAGCATCAATCATGGATAGAGCAATTTGTAGCCTTTAAGACAATTTTGGCAAGCAAATAGAACACCAATTCAATTCCAACAACCATCCATAGTAGATAGTGAAACCCTAGTCGCAGGTGAAGCAATTATTCAGAGACTTGGACATTAGGTGATAATCTACTTCATCATTCTTTAAAAAATTATGGTCATAAAAAATCATTCTAGTTAGCGGCCATTCTTAAGTATGACAAGAAGTGGCTTCGTTCCACTTACATATTCATGGAAAGTGAAATGCAATCGTCACACATTCTAACTCTATCCCTAGATACCCCATAGCAACCTTGACACAATATCAACATTCACTAAATCTGAACCTTAATCACTAGTGAAAAACTCATCATTCCTCACTAACAAATATAATCCTTTTAAACAATCTTATTATCACTCTATCTATTTGTATATATAAATAAATTATTAAATACAAACCAATTAAATAATTAATTTTAATATTCAATAAACTTTTCTAAACAAAAATAGGAGTTGACATACATTAAAAGTTGAAAATTGCTACACTCATAGGTAAAAGGTTAATAAGAACTACCATGCTTTGTAATATTTATCAGATTACGTTAAAGTACATTGGTTTCTTACACGAAGACATTAAGAGTTGGGAGGATATTGTTGTCGTCCAATGCAAACTAACATGCAGTTTGCAACAATTAGTCATGTTCTAGAATAGCATAAGAGCCAAGAAAGCATGGCAAAATAACCCCTCACTCTCCCTCCTAAGATCGTTTTCAAAAGTTATATCTAGCCACCTGGAAGAGCCGCAACAAACCCAGCATTCTCAACATTTTTAAAGGGGAACAATCAACATTTTTAGAGGGGGAACAATCTGAAGCATAGTGCAATGTGTCCGATTTTCCAGTGCTCAGCATCCGGGTGGAAGGGGGACTCACAGCAGCTAGACAAGAGAACGAACGATTGTAATATGTTTCCTTCATATAGAGTAATATGTGTAGATACTCCAACAATGGTTCGAACGATTGTACATATCCGGTAACACATCACCATAGAATAAAACAAGCAAGCATTGAGACGATCATGATACTTGGATTGATCACGATAAAAATGTAGATCCATTTTAACTGTGAATTTATTATGTGAATCTATTATGTGTTAAGAGGGATCAAATTTGATCTTTGTGGATGCATGATAGATTCGAAGTTAAGATAAATTTATGCTACTTCTTTATGTGTGTATGTGTGTATGTGTGTGCACACACCATGTGTCAATTCCATGTTGAGCAAAAAAAGAATTATACATCTCGAGCAACACATCATTGAAAAGTTTTAACCAAGATCCATCTTAGCTTTGAATGTATAGAGGGATCAAATCCTTTGAGGTTGCAAACATTTCCTCTAGTTTTTTTTAATTTAAAAAAAAGTTTTCGTCTTGAAGGACTTGATCCCTCTCCACATGATAGTTTTAACCATAAGAAAGTTTTGCACGAAAAGGAGGGAGATGTGTAATTCATTTAGTGTTCAACATGGAGTTGACACATGACATTTTAAAAAAATATTTTTCTTGAGGTGGACATTGAAATATTTTATTTATGGTCAATATTGAAAAAAAAATCATTAATATTTTTCTTAAATGTCATGTGTCAACTCTATATGTTTTGGGAAGCTAACAACAACACACCATAGAACTTAAGAGCATAATTTCTTTTGATAGAGTGTTTGAAAATAGTGGAGAACGGAGACAATGGAAGTTATAGAACATAATTAACAGGCCACAAAACTAGAGTTGGTCTCTTATCACAAAGACTCGGTACTATATTTGTTACTAGATATAAAGGGCGTATAGTTTTAGTTTTTACGACTCACCTTTCTTGAAGGACTGGAATTCCTACCTTAAAAATCTTTATGAACCTCCTAATGCCATCGACACCATTCCAAACGTTCCTACAGAGGAAACTAAGGACATCGAAGGCTACAATAAACATTGCTAAAATAAAAACAAATTTTCATGAGCTCCATAGTGAAATTGGATATTGGACAGTTCCCAAAACGCCATGGGATGAAAGAATATGTTATCTTTGTGACACTAATAGGGTTGAATATGAAAATCACTTCCTCTTAGAATGTCCATCATATACTGAGATTAGATCTTAATTTCAAGAGATTTTTCAAACTCCTAACCTTCCTAACCTTCTAACTAAACAAAACTATGGTGATCTTGGAACACTTCTCTTAATGATTTTTAGGCATAAAGATAAAATTCTAAAAAAAACTAAGTAACCCCTTACCTTCTTAAGGTTCGATCAACCATACTCATTCTCGGTAGACGTTAATCATTATCATCAATATAGATGAAGTAGAATGAGAGAGATGGTCTTCACTAAAAAAATTGGACGTTGAGCATGGATGGACCACTTCTTCTATAGACATGGTACTCAATCAGATTGTATCTTAGTCTTTCTACCAAATGAAGAAAGCCTTCACAATTTGGAGTGAGAAGAAAAATATTGCACAAAATCATGTTATTGTCTTTTCCACGTTCTCTCCTATGGGAAGCCTATTCAAATCTCAAGAAGCATATGAAGGATGAGAATGAAATTTGCACTTGGAAGTTTATTCAAATCTTGGGAAACAAATCAAAGATGAGAATGCAATTTGTAGTGTTAGTTGCTTGATTTCCATTGAAGTACCTTCAAAGTGCAATGTGTGCACTCACATCTTAAGCTCCTATTTTGTATTTCAATAACATGGATTTTTAGCAATATTATGTCTCAAGACTTCACCGCATAACTTTTCTAATTCTATTTTTTAAACTTTTCTAATTCTATTTTTTATTTCATAACAGGGATTAAGGGATTATTTTGACAATACTATGTCTCAAGATTTCATGGTATAATTTTTTTCTAATTCTATTTTTTATTTCATAACAAGGATTTTTTTACAATATTTCATGGAATAATTTTTTTAATTATAAGGATTAGAGGTGGTAGCCAACTCTTTTAAGGGAGGTGTTTACAACGAATAAAGGTATTTCTCATATGTTACCAAAGTGAAGATTCATTTTGATTAGGCAAGGATATATGTTGTTTCCAGTGAACTGGCTACTCAGAAAGGTGAAGGGCATAGAGTTTTTTTTTTCCTCGACTCGAAAAAATCCCTCTAATCTAAAGTCCCTTAACCCCATTAGCATAAATAGTGGTTTTATCACCAATTAGAGTTGGGAATGCAGGAAACACTTCAGATTGACTAGAAAGCATTCCATCTTCTTTATTCGCCTAGCACCAGACTAATCCATTCAGGTATAAGAAATATATTTGGTATTTCAACCAGCTAACATTAGCATAACCTTCCATTGTTGATAGAGATGAAAGTAACCGATTAGAAATTTCATGTTGATTCAACTCTATTTAGAAAACAAGCAAGATTTCTTCTCTCTCGTGTTTTTTTATTTTCCTTTCTCCAATTCTAGTTAGTTACTAGACTAGCGCTAACTAATAGCATACTGGCTGGAAAATGAAAATACTTATATAGGGGTTTCTAGAAAGCATCAATTATTCTCTCGTCCCTTTTGTTTCATGAATGCTTAGGTTCGTTTAGTGTATAAAATGTGAGATGAAAATGCAATGTCTTGAGTGAGTGTCGGGCTCGAACGTATCGGTTGTAGGTGCTCCTGGTTTGAGGCACCCTCTATGATCAATGTCACCCTCAATGTCACCCTCAATGTCACCCTCTATGATCAATGTCACCCTCAATGTCACCCTCAATGTCACCCTCTATGATCAATGTCACCCTCTATGATCAATCTGAGTTTGAGGCACCCACCCAGTAGTAGAAAAGAGGGACCACTTCCTTAAAATTGAGTTCATCCCCCATCCACATTACCAGAGAGAATTGGATACGGAAGGTGTCATGGATCACCCCTAGAGTTGATCCCTCTTTGTTTGTTCCTTAATTATAATTGAGCATTTCATCTCATACGGGAAGCAACAAGTTAATTGAGTAAAGCTACCAACCAAAAGGGGAAATTGGATATGGAAGGATCATCTTATTCACCATCATGAGAAGTAGTAGCCACTACATTCATACTAACTAGAGGTATGAATATTCTATTCTTTGGGAAATCCTATTCTCATCCTCTATCTAGGCCACCAACCATTCTACTAAATGAAACAAAACCTACCATTCCTCACTAGGGACAGAGAAAATGATCTCTTTATCTTTATCTACCATTTTTTTCTAAGCATTGTTCATAGGTGGATGTTTTACAATGGTTCCCATCCATCATCGAAGCCTATCTCAAATTAGCCATTTCCATAGTGTCCTCTTCCTTTGTCGATTGGTTCTCTCCTTTCCAGTTATGAAAAACAAGCCATCCAAAGATTAGGAATAAGAAAACAAATTCATATGTAGATAGGGGTGAAAACATGCAATAGCGAAGGGAAGGAATATCTGCTTTATCCATCTAATTGGAGAGATCCATTCACGAGCTATATTGTTTCTCCCACATATCTATTCCTTGACCTCTAGTAAGGTTTAGGATTTGCAACTCTTTTTTTTCTATCTGGACCTAGCCTAATTAATTGCTTTGACCACATCCAATCAATTCTTTGATGAGTTGAAGTGTTCCAACCAAACAAGGTGACTTGTTGGTTGTTCCTTGTCTCGAGCGACCAACTGGATCAAAATAAGAAACATATTTCTGTCTAAACAAACTTATAAATAGAATCAGGATCCATAAAATGAACCGAGATCTATGGTTTCAATCAAAATTAGTAGCAAGGGCTATTCGGACAACGAAGCAGAGCATCAAATGTTTAAGTTTCATTCATGTCAATATCTAGCTTAATTGATGGGATGCTTCACTTCAATTTCAGAAAGACTCGCATGTAGATTGGGCGCTAATGAATAACGAATGCTCGAGTAGTTAATCCAGATAGATAAATCTATTTAGTGGAACAGATCACAAGGGGATAAAGAATCTGGTCATACATAGATTATTGCATATTAAATGAAGTCAAGGTCTCAGTTCAGGGGTCATAATGTATTCCCTATTCAAAAATATCTATTTCAAAATGGCTTCCACCTAGGCAAATTGATGGGAACAAACCCCCCTAAGGGAAACACTGTGATCGACGTCACCCACCCAGTGGCGATTACTAATATGAATCTCCAAATTAAGGGAATAACCCTTTCAAACAATCCTTCAGGGTGCTTTCTTGGATGAACATAGGAAATAGTTTACCCCCTTCCTAACGATATACCTTCCTTGGAGCGGTTGCAGCTACTAACTCCTATCATTCTCGGATTGGTTGGTAGTGCTTCTTGGCTTGACCCATACTTTCATAATTTGGTTACACCTACCTTTCTTATTTCCTTTCACTAGCAAGAATTGCTTAATCGATTGAGAAGAGAGGGAAGGATTCTCCTTGATGCATATGTGCCAAGAAATAATACAACTATAATAAGATAATAATTTACTTGTTTAACAACTTTCAATGTTGAACAACCGGAGGCATTCCCCCCATATTCTATTCTCTAATTCTATATTTCGGTGTTCCGGAAGGGCAGGCACCCTTCTTTCTATACTACTCTCTACCTTTTATTAAGAACAACTCATTGGATTGCTTTGGTTCAATTCCACTTGGTTTGGGAACCTTTCATTGGACTGGTTAACTTGGTTTGGGCATCCCCACCCACAACAATTGAATGGAATTTAAATGACTAGCAATCGAGGTACCTAGACTATGTATGGGGGGTAGTCATCGGTGGGATCCATCAACGCACAACTCGAAGCAAGCATCCCAATTTCACTATCAAAAGAGCAACCTACCAACTTGGAAAACAAATCTATCACTATGGGAATGCCTCTGTGAACGCCAATTGAATGAAACGGGGTTATGAGTTATTCATTGTATCTTTGAAACATCCCCATCCCTAATGGAATGGGTCTCCCACTATCTTTTTCTCTTATATGGATTAGGGTTCAGTCAAAATAAAGAAAGGAAAGGCATGTATTGGTTTTGTTTGAACATATGGCAAGGCCCATTTTTCTCTGAATGCTAAGATCAATCAAAATGTAAGGCATAAGAAAAGCATACATATTTATATAGATATATCATTCCACAGTAGGATACATTAATGAATTATATTTAAATAAGGACTGGGTACATATTCATGACCTCCTATAGTTTCAAATGGATGGCTCATTAGATAGACTACCAGATGACAGAACAAACCCTTATTCCCTTATGAAAGGAAAAGAAATGGGAAGGGGAGGGATGGCTAGCCAATTCCTTGGTAAAGGAAGGGAAATGATTCTATTTAGGTTAGGCTAGGTCGGGCATCGAACTCAACCAAACAAAAGGATAGCAAGAAATGTATAGAGTATACATATGATATTTGTAACTACCTAGGTAGAATAATGAGCTTCTTTAAGCAGAATCTCTTCTTCGGGCAAGGAAAAGATACAAAACAAAAAGAGGTACAAGTGCGTCGCTAAAAATATATTTATAGTTTGGTCACTTAGGGAACTAATTGACGAATAGTGTAGTGTATGACGAATAAATGCATATGTACATAGAAATGCCTAATTCATTGGATGGATAAGAAATAGTGAGTGAGACTCATTCGAGCAGCAAGGCAAGCTTTCAGAAAGATAGATTTCAATTCTTATCAACGAACCATTTCCTTCCAATTTATAAAATAAAGCATTGCTCACCAGTTGGATCTATGTTAACTAAAGGATAAGCTAATGAATTGGATCAAGCATCTCATTTTTCATATTTCGCTGGCCGACCATCTTAAACCCGTGAAACCATATTGATGAACAGAGGTAATCTACGACATCACACCATATGCTACCCAAACCCTTGTATTATGTATCAATTGCACCTTGTTGGCTGACAGAGAATCTGTATGCCCTGACGGGCGAGCGATTAGCAGTCGCAGTGTTGAACGATGATTAAATAGAAGCATGTGAAACGACGTTAGGGGGATCATACATAATGGATAACATGATGTGAATGAAGTCGGATCTTTAGCGACACCAACCTTGGTTATGATTTATGGAACTCAATATGTATGTGTCGAAAACGTGTTGAACATAGGCATTGGCGTAGAGTGACCTACTGATATAGATTAAGGTGGAATCAGAGTAGTTGGATATGGTAGGGTGGATAAAGGGTTAACCACATCCAAACTGAAGAACCAAACGATTAATTGAATCCATTTTCGTCACTTCATCGGTTTTTCGATGCGTCCAATTTCCTCATCAAGGTAAAATTGTGACCATCGATAAGTTAGATTACTGCACCCCCAATGCTCGCACTCAAACAACCAACAACATTCATTTTCTGGGAGACTCAAAAATCACTTATGAAAGTGTTGGAGTAGGTCTCTTGAAAGACTCTTCGCTCATGGGTACCTTTCCTACTCCTCTTCCTCCCACTACGCAACATATCACAACGATTAATATGATTTCGACTATGGCACATCAATCCTTCAAATCATCTAATCCATGGATCATGCCTAATCCTTTAGAATTTGATACACTAGGTGACACCATTCCACTTAGTCCTGTAGAGGTTGAATACGACGCCATCCAATATGCCTCTCCTTCAATGGACAACCAACATATGTTGGCATCTACTACTTTCTTGTCACCATCCTGGTTAGATTCCCTATCCTCTACTTTCGATTACATCCTACATATTTTTTTATTAGATGAATCTAATATGGAAATTCTTAGTATCGAGGAGGTACCTTGGGATGACAACCACCATAGTTCGTCCTTTCTTCCCAGTTTGGATAACATAGAGACATATATTTCATCTATCTTTCGCAGTGATGTCATCGACTCCCCCCAATCCCCAATACTCACTCAGGATACCATTTCCGAGGGGAATTTGGGAAACATCTCTTCCACGATTATTGTCGACATATCCACTAAATAAGGTATTGTGGAAAAGATACAACTAGGTGCAAATTGTTCAACTAAAGAAGTTGAAACTTATACCGCCTTGTTTAAAGAATTTCGCGACATCTTCGCCTAGATCTATGAAGAAATTTCAAGGTCGATCCATCGATCATTGTGCATGAAATCAAAACTTACCCAGGAGTTAAACCTGTGAGACAGAAACTTCGCCCAGTTCATCCTAAGAAAACCACGACAATCAAGGCAAAAGTCGAAAAACTATTGAAATCTAGTTTTATTTATCCCGTCCCTCTGACCGAATGGGTTTCCACCATTTTTCTAGTCACCAAGAAACAAGGGACCATTCGTGTTTGTGTCAATTATCTAGATATTAACAAGGCTTGTCCCAAGGACAATTACCCTACACCCATTATCGACCAAATTATCGATAATTGTGTCGGAAGCGTCATTTTCTCTTTTATGGATGGCTTCTCTATATATAACTAGATCGACATTTTACCAATTGATCAACACAAAACAACCTTCATCTGCCCATGGAGGACTTTCGCTTATTGAAAATTACCTTAGGCCTTAAAAATTTTGGAGCCACTTTCCAGCGGGCCATGTCATATGTGTTGATGATTAAAATCACAATGAGGATTTCGCCCGCAAAGAATTGCTAATGCCTATTAATTATGAGCTAATGATATATATAGTACTAGTAGGTGGGACCCCTTGTAGATTGGAGGATCAAGTTCTTATTTGATATTATGTTGTTGTTCGACACTGCTTACAGGGCTCTACATGATTGATGGTGAAATGTTGGTTCTATTGCAACAAATGGATGATGGATAAGGCATGTTATGTGTTGTTTATGTTGCTCTAGGCTCTAATGTCATGTCATAATGTCTTATGATATTGTTATTTACTCCTTGATTTATTACTTGTGACACATGCAAAAGATGTTAGTAACAACAAATAAGAGAAATTTAAAAGAAATAAAGCAATATGAACAAAATCCAAAAGAAAGGAACTATGCTACTATGCTATACGATGTTTGACTATGCATGTGAAGTTTAAAGAAAATGGTGTTAGTCCAACTAACAACGTTAATGACTATGTGATATGTTGTGTCATGTGAAGTTATGTTTGATATGTGTTATGGTATGGTGCATTTTGGATGTTGGTTTCGATGCATGGTTTAATTGAATGAATTAATGGAATGGTGGGTTGGCGTTTACTAAGGAATTGAATGACTAGAGGATGGAGGCGACGTGCATTTACTGCACGTCACTCCATACCTCTCCCACTGGTCGTCACCCTAGCTTGGATATTGTTCAATTGTGTTCATTGTGGTTAAGCTCTGATTTTCAGGGAAAGGAAGAACTGCTCGGCCAAGCTCGCATTTTTAAGGCTTTTGGTTAACAGGTATGTATTTTTCACCATCCATGAACCCGCTCTAGTTATGAAATAGGTATTGGCTCAGTGATGTATGAGTCTGTGATTTTCTTAAGACTGTAAACTGTGTAAAATTGTGATATTTCTATGGAATGGATGGTTTGTGTGGTTTTCATTGCAATGATGGTTGAAGTCACAGTTTCATTGATCATTCTGAGTGCTAGAAGCCATGAAGGCTCTTTGTCATCCTTATTGGTTTTGGTTGAAGGGTTCCATTCGGTCCAGATTGGCTAGATGTCTCCACACATTTCTTGTCACCATACCCAGTCTTTTTGTTGTCATGGGGTTGTTGGGTTTGAACCACCTTGTGTCACTATGTATCGTTTCATCTGGGTATGGGTTCACTCATTCTATTGATGGTTGCGCAGTGGGTTATGATGGCTATTATCTCAAGGGGCTTGCTTAAGGTTGAGTGTTATTTCTTGGCTCTGTTTTATCTCAGCATTTTTTGGGTTGATTGGAAAGACCACGAGGGTTATACCTTGCGTGTTCTCAATGTTATTATGGACCAAAATGAATCCTTTGCTCCTCTGTTCATAGTCTCTCCTATCTCTTGAACTATCACCATGTCTGCGAAGTTATTGGTGGTATGGCATGTGTGTCCACTCTATGGTATCGGAGGTTCTCACCCGCTATTGGAGGTCGACTCCAGTCTCCCTGTGTTGGTCCACATAGCGAATCCTTGATTACTCAAAGCCCAATTTCAATAAATGGAGCCAATTATATCTTATCGGTATATTGTTGATTGTTGGCTCGTTTATGTTGATTATGTTGACAGTGGTTTTGGTTATTGGTATTTAGTCACTGCATTGGTTATTGTAACAATCAAATCGATAACTCATCATGGTTAATTGGTTGATTTAATAAATGGGATTAAATACACAGTCGATTGTAGTGTCCCCAAGGCCGAGCCCTGTTACAGATCATGTTATATGCAAAGAATTGTAAATGTGTTCTATAGGCTGGTGAGCCAAGTTTTGTATAAGCTATAGGCTTATGTGATTTGTTAGGCCAGGGAGCCTAAGTGTTGAAGGCCAGGAGCCTGCTGATGTACTTATATGTATGCAGATCAATTTATAAAATATAAAAACACTGCCAGTGCAGACCGACCACGATGAATGAGTGATGGGGGACCGAGCGTCCACAAAGTGGGCAAGGGATGAAGGGCTGGAAGGTGGGAAAAGGGGCTGAGTGATGAGCCTAGGGGCTAATCCTAGGGGGCTTAATCCTGGGAAATAATATTCTAATATTATTTTAAAAAGAGACATGTGCATTTATGTTTCTCCTAAGTTCCTGGCAAGGGAGGGAACATGCAAAGGGGATGCACGCTATGGTACGCATGCAGTTCCCAGGGTGACAAGTGTCAACCCTAGTGCATGAAAATATAAGCCCTGAACTGAACTTTGGGTGGGGATCTTCCTCCATTCGGACCCGAACCTCTGAGGGTAGAACTGGTATGCCATCTGCCGGAATACCCTGGTTTATCTCTGAAAAGCCGAAAAGCCTGTGTTGTCCTGGGAAAACCGGGTATACCCTGTCCAGAGCTGTGAGTCTGTGTCTATTCCAGGAAATCCTGAGAGCGCATTTCCTGAACCGGAATTCCCTGTGTTGAACTCGAGTGGAAGAATCCCTGGTTGTTCGGGGAAAACTGAGCTAGCCTGTGCGTGAAGCCTGCTCCGAAATCATCCCGTGAGATTATCCTGTGACAGCTGAACCGTTTTGAGAAGCAATTGTCTGTGTTTTCCATGGATTGTTGTGACCACGCAGTGCTGGACTACATGAGGCTTGTTGGCCTGTGAGAGACTCCTCCATGTGAGAGAGTGCGCAGAGGGAGAAGAGAACTCCTGGAAGGAACCCTGTAGCTGCCATAGAGCCCGGAGAATTCCAGTCTGGTCTGTTCCTGTAACCCAAGGTAAGGGAGACTGGAAGCCGAAGGACTGTCTAGGTGACAGAGAAGGTGCACTCTCCTGGGGTGGAACAGGCATGTG
>SNQJ01S0034147.1:7299-27625 GCA_010110895.2 Picea sitchensis | reverse complement strand
GCCCTATCAATTATGCAACATGTGCACATACGCAGGTTTCCCTTTATCAACCTGTGTATACATACATTTGGCTCAAAAAAATATAATTTTGCTAAATTTCGGGTGGGGTTTATGGGTTCCTCTAGTTCCTAACCCAATATTGCTCGTGGATAACTACTCTAACCACGTGTTTGAAATATAAAAACGCACCAAGGGGTACACTCGAGATCATGATGTCATTTAGAACCATTATGATAGACATTTATTACCTAGTCTACAAGCCCCTTATCACGTCTCTGTGAAGTATCCCCTCCAGGTATGGAAACCCCTGTTTCCAATAGTCTTTGCTCCTTTTATCTTGTAATAAATAGACTGCTTCTCTTTTTTGTACTTGTTTGAGCGAAGGAGTTGGAGGTTGAGATGATCATCATTGGCTTGGATGGAGGAACCTAGATTCTAGTTTATGAGCAACGTCGCAACGATTATAGGTTGTAACATTTCTTAACTTTGTTGTTAAATCAATAAAGAACTCTCTTTCTTGTCCACCTTTGTGTTTTAGTTTATGATTATTACATTTGGGCATTTAATTATTTAGAACTCTAATGGAATTGATTTAATTTATCATGTTTGAAATTTAGTTATCTTGTAACTACCTATCTTGCACTTGTCTTTCTCCTTGTGTGTAGGTGGTTGACAAAAGTGTTGGAGTGGAATGCTAGAATGAAAGTTTCAAACAACAGATCTACATCAAACGATTGGATCCATGTTTTTCTCTTTCTTTATTACCAAGAGTTAATTAATTAGTTACAATTTACTTGACTGCCTTTGTGGGATTGAGTGTAGTCTTTTGGTCATTTCTCTATTGTGGTTGTAACCCAAAACCATAGGAGAACATTCTCTCTAAACATTTATGTTCTATTTGACATGGACACAAACTCCATAGTAAAAACAATCTTGTGTTTGTAAACACATAATAATTGTGTTCTTGAAAAAAGACCCTAAGGGGTTACTTCATGGAAGCTTATAAGTTATTGATCTTTTTTTTCCAGCATAAAATTTCTCATTACATTTATATATGATGTTCTCAAAAAACATGTACAAAGCTTGCTAATATAGCATTCGTCCATAAAGTGTGACTGTGACCATCTAGTCATCTCCAAGTCTAGTAACGGTAAACAAAAAAAATTACAACCTACCCAATAGTCTTACAATAGATGCTAATAGCATATTGCCATCCTCAACAAAAAAGACCAAAACATATTACAAAAAAAGGGTATCCAAGTTGACGAAAGAACAAAACACAATTGAGAATCCAACATTTTGAAGGTTTGCTTTTGTTGGTCCAGACCACTATGAAGATAAAAGATAGAGTCATAATGTAAGTGGGGGGGCCTCGTGGCCATCCTGCCATTTGTTGTAGTGTATCCTTGCTTCCGGTACCAGTAAGGCATGCTTTGATAGCACATCAGCTTCCATATTCTCTTCCCTGTAAATATGATCAAACTTGATGTTGGTGAAGAGGGGAATGAGATCCCTGATCTTAGTCATCCATCCCATAAGAGAGGTTACTTGTAAATTTCTTTTGTAATTTAACCAATCTATTACAATCTTTGAATCCCCTAGAACATGTAAGTGATCAATGTTCAGCCGAAGTGCTAAGGATAAGGAGGCTCATACCCCAAGATGCTCTGCCCTGTTGTTTGTACCCTACCCATAATTGAAATTCCACCTGTAAAATGTATTTCTTGTGGTCTTTAAGATGCCCCCTACCCCACTAAGAATATTGTTTTTCTGCACAACACCATCAAACCAACAACTAGATTCCATAGTAATATATGGAGTCTTCTTAATCCTGATGTGTGTCCTTTTTTGTATAATTTGACCACTGGTAGAATTCACCATCCCCCTGATTTGAATGCTAATACCTTGTACTGAGGGAGAGCAACTATCAAAGATACACCTATTTCTTTCTAGCCACAAGTACCAGCATACAATTAATGGTAAAGTAGTGTATACTTTTTCCACCTTCAACCAATTTTCAAAACAGTTGTTTAAATAATAGTCTCCCTAAGTAGTAACAAGATTATAAACAATATTCAAGATTTTCCACAGGTGTATAGTAAAAGGAAAGTTTATGAATATGTGTATAATGGTCTCCTCGGCCCTGTAGCAGAGTGTGCAAATGCTCAAACCAACCCAACCTATTTTTCATAACGAATCCCATGTAAGGATTTTTTGTTCCAAAGCTAACCAGATGAACAGTTTAATCTTAAATGCTAAGTCCCAAGTCACATCTGTCTTCGCCATAAAGTCTTCTGTTGTGGCCATAATTTATTTTCCATGACATTATATACATTTTTTACCAAGAGTGGGCTCAACTAATCTCCACTAGTCCACATTAAGGTATCTTCTCTAGATTGTAGTTGGACACCCGAAATAATAAGTGCCTTTATAAAAAAAATTCGTTCTATAGCCACGGGACTCGTGAGTCCCAAGTCCTCACTGGATCTCCACTGATCGGTGATAAAGCCCCCGGATGATTGTGCCTTCGCTTGATACAGGTAGCGTATATTAAGATTTTTTAAAGCCAATAGTAGATCCCGAGAGAGTAAAGAAAGGTTGCCAATGCCTAGAATCTTATCCAAACCAATTAGTACAGAGTATCCATTTCCAGGCTTCCAACTCAGCCAGTGGGTGATGAGGGGCAACTATTTCATCAATTTTTTCCAAATATGAGAGGTCGAAAGTTGTATTACCAGAATTGATATAAGCCAAGTAGCCACAGAGGTGTGTGGGAGATATTTATCTTTAATCACCTAGTGCCCTTCCTCCATCAAGACACAATAAGTTATTGATCTATAATCATATCTAAAGTTAAAATATATTCTTTCTTTTTTATGAACTCATAATCAAATTTAAAATAATATATTGAAACAACCTTTTACACATATTATAATAATATAATTTAAACCCACATCATAATCACATGTCAAATTTGATTTATGATGACACTTTGATTGTGATATAGAAGACAAAGACAATTACCCCTTTGTGTCAAGATTTCATTGCCTAACTTATAAAAGTTTCAACCCTATTTCCTTTTTAGATTCGAACACGCGACTCTTAAGAAAGTCGCCATTTTTATCTCTTGTTTTCCCATAAAAAATAAAAAAAAAACTTTTGTGCAATGTATCCAATTTTCCAAATAGTTATCGTTATTTAGAAAATGAGATTAATGTGTCCTGATGATGGATCCTGCTATGGATCCGAAACGTCGACGACAAGATGTCACCAACACTGTGGAGATTCCGACTAATTCTGAGATTAATGTGCTTCACACTATTTGGAAAATTGGATACATTGCACAAATGTTCTTTTATGGAAAAAGAGGAGATAAGAATGATGACTTCAAAAATCTTTTTTCGGGTGATATAAGATAAGAGGGACCATGCAACGTGTAAACGATGACAACCACTCAACTTGTATGCTATGCTAACTTTAAGGTTAAGAATAAATTGCAAAATTGAAATAGTCTCCTCACTCTGATGGTGGATTACAACCGTTTATTTAAAGAATCAAAGTGAAGATTGTGGGATTGTCATATATGTTGTGGAGTTATTAAGTTTTTTTTAATTTTTTGATGATTCAAAATGTGAATAGTTATTTTGGAGTTATTAAGTTTTTTTTAATTTTTTTGATGATTCAAAATGTGAATAGTTATTTTGTTATTGTTTGGATAAATTTGAAATCTTGAAACCTTAGAGGAGTGGAAGAGGGTAGTTTTACCAATTAACATATTTCTTGTAATATATATTGATGATTCATAATGTGAATAGTGATTTTGTTATGGTTTGGACAAATTTGAAATTTCTTGTAATTTTAGAAGAAGATAATTTTACCAATTTATATATATATAAAAAAATTGTTATATATATATATATATATATATATATATATATAGATGATGATTATGTTTAACGTTTCATAAGATTAATTGGTGTTAAGAAAGTAACAGGTTTAGGATATGTATAACTAGTTATGGGGAGGGGGTCCCTTGTCCCACAAACAAGGGGTCTCATACACCAATTTGTGTCTTGATCTTAAAAATAGATTATTATTATTATTTATATCAACTAGAGTTGATAGGTCACATTTCAAAAATATTTTAACATCCACCTTAAGTAAAATAATTTTGTATCAATTATATATATATAACAATTGAAAGTGAAAAAACTTGTATGGCTGAGTATGAGAGAGATGTGAAATTCTTTGAGTGCTCAGTACACACATATAAGAACCAACATAGATCCATCCTAAGTTCCGATCTATTATGGGCCTAGAGGCATAAAATCCTTCAAAATGCAAACATTTTTTAAGTTTTAAAATTTCCATATTAAGAAATTTGATGACTAATAACTCTCTGCCCATGATAGATCCAGAATTAGGATGAATCTACATTGCTTATAAAACATACTCTATTGTAAAATGAATATGTTTATTTACTCAACCTTCCTCTGATGACTCATGACTCTTTGCTTACTTATAAAACATACTCTATTCTAAAATGAATATGTTTATTTACTCAACCTTCTTCTATTAAAAAAAAAATTATGTAATGTGAAATAACCTCAACCTTCTTCTATATATATATATATTTTTTTTATGTAATGTGAAATAACCTCAAAGGATTGGAGGAAGATAGCTTTACCAATCTACCTATAAAAATAAGTCTTGATAGTAAATATATTTATTTGCTTATGTAATGATTGGAGAAAGATAGCTTTACCAATCTACCTATAAAAATAAGTCTTGGATAGTAAATATATTTATTTGCTTAATTTACTTATAGAAACAAGTCTTCAAAAGTAAAGATATTTATTTGATTAATTTTTTTTTTTTAATTTGTTGTTATATATATTTTTAAATTTTTATCAAATAAATATGTTTACTTGTACATTATAAACATAAACATATTGAGTTGTAAAATAATATGTTTGCTGTTTTTATATTTCTGTGGTGAGTAGTTTCGAGGTTAATTGCCGGATAATCTATAGTTAATGTCATTTTTATCATGGACGTTTAGAATCGAGATTCATGAATATGTTTATTTGGTCAACATTTATTGATTTAACGAATGTTCTTTCATTAGTTCAAATTTAAGCGTAAATTATGGGTCAACTAAATCGTCTCATTTTCTATTGTTTTGGCTGATATGCGGCGAACAGAAAATTCTATAATCTCATTAATTAGTTAGATTCAGAAACCATAAATCATGCCCACAGCTAAATCGTCTCATTTTCTATTATTTTGACCGGATGCGGCGAACAGAAACTTCTACAATCTTAATAATCCGTTCTCTAATATTTCAAAAACCATAAATCCTGCCTAAATTGCAAATTTGAGAATATTGCCATTTCAGGTAGCCTATAGTCCTCCGTTTAAAACGAAACAGGAAATGGGGAGATCTAGTTGGCAATTAGGCTACGCTGTCAAGCTTAACCGAAAGAATTGATTGAGTCTCTCCCGTCACGCCGCGTAAAGTAAGTGAAAGTTGAAATCATAAGGGGCAAGAAAAATCGGAGAAAATATAGGGACGACGGGCAATGCTAGTACGAGTCCAGTTCAAGCAATTAATGTTCTTACGCTGGAGACACTTCGACCATCCACGTGGCAAAGCAGCCATTGTACATCTCCAGCCATTGTACATCTCCGACATTTTATGTGAACCTAAACGATTGAATCGCTGGACCGCGTTTTAAACTATATATGGGACGACTGACTAAGGGGGTGGCCACTGGCGAGATCCTTTGTCTATCTGGCTTTGTAATACCCACCTGCATTCCCTCCCATTCCAAAGATTCAGGATTGTGATATACTTATTGATATTGTCTGTGCAGAGGTGAAAGAACACAGAAGATTGTGGGATATCATAGAGAGAATGTTTATGGTGGTGGTGGTGTCGTTCTTGTTGCTCTGTGCGGGCATGGGGGCCGTGGGTTTGGTCTATTTGTGGTTTATTTGGTACGTTGCTTTGCACCAGAGGAGCAACCGGGGGCAACGGCCGTCAGAGGGCAACGGTAAACCTCAGAAGCAGCAGGGCCTCTCCGCGGCTGACCTCCAGCGGCTGCCCACCATCGAATGCGGGAAGGAAGAGGAAGGAGAAGAGCGTAAGTGCGCGG
The DNA here is from genome assembly GCA_010110895.2 of Picea sitchensis. Classification (NCBI taxonomy): domain Eukaryota; kingdom Viridiplantae; phylum Streptophyta; class Pinopsida; order Pinales; family Pinaceae; genus Picea; species Picea sitchensis. The sequence continues at coordinate 21,467 of SNQJ01S0034147.1, read as the reverse complement.
TGTGCCTGGAGGTTTTCCAGAGCGGGGACCGTTGCCGCGTGATTCCGGCATGCCGCCACACTTTCCATGTTCAGTGCGCGGATGCGTGGCTCTCGAAGCGATCTGTCTGTCCTGTTTGCAGGACGAGCGCCGCTTGCGAGAGCGACAAAGAGAATGGTGTGAATGACGGCGCTGCGGCGGCATTGCAGGAAGAAGAGGGGCGCGATGAAGAATCGGGGCGTAGTCGTGCTCCGCCTCCGGCTGAGAGTATCGTGGTCGACATGCCGATTGCTATAACGCTTACAGACTACAGAGGTTGAGGCCGTTGCCACGGCTCCGTGCACGGAACGAGATTTAGTCAGCCAGTCAGTCGGAACAGATTGCGTCGGGTGATTTAATTGATCGATTGTATTTAATCCATGACTGAAAGATTCACGTATACAGTCTGTAATTATATCTTTACTTATTTTTTCTTTTGGGTACAGGGAATTTGGTAAGACTCGCTACCCATTTTACTAGATTTTATTTGTTCTTATTTCTAATGATGACTTGTTAATGGAGCTTGCCATCATATCTGTTAATCTCAGTCGTTGTATACTTTGTTAAATGGCGATATTTTAATACATGTTTTTGAGGAGAGAAATAAGCTCCCAGGTTTATACAGCTAGCTTGAGTGGGCCTAATGGTTAAGAACATGTGTTTCCTCTTAAGAAGTCACAGGTTCAAATCCAGAGGGGGTAGGGTATGTATACCTTTGTAGACTTCACAGGTTCAAATCCAGAGGGGTAGAGTATGTATACCTTTGTAGACTTTACCCGTCAAATCGCTGGGTGAAGGTGTGATAAAGCTTTGTCTTTACAATTGTGATGATGTATGAATAAAAAGGTGTTTGAATAGAGGTAGTAGTGACCACTGTGATGATGTGTCAATACAGAAATGGTCAAAACTACGATGATGTGTCAATAGAGGAACATATTTAAAGCTCTTTGTAGCAACAAAGGAAATTGAGAGCTCTTATTTGGGGGCTAATGAGATGGGGATTGCTTGCTAAGAGTCCTTGAACCCTTAGTTTTTACATATTTAATTTACCAGGTAAACAAAATATCGAATAGGCTAAATGTATAATATAAACATTAAAATCGATAACAAAAATAGGGTAGGCTTGGTTAGTTTGTGTGATTCATGCATATAAATTGTCAGGTTTCAATATGGGGTTTAATATCAATGATATTGGGCTTCCATTGTAATTGTTTTAATTGGGCTTGAAGACTTTTCTCTTGTTGGACACGTAATCCCTCGTGGATGTGTTACCTGTACCATAAATGTAAATATGAACAGTTATAGATTCGAAGGGCGTTTGTTAAAGTTTTTGATTGGACCNTCCATTGTAATTGTTTTAATTGGGCTTGAAGACTTTTCTCTTGTTGGACACGTAATCCCTCGTGGATGTGTTACCTGTACCATAAATGTAAATATGAACAGTTATAGATTCGAAGGGCGTTTGTTAAAGTTTTTGATTGGACCCGAAACCCTAACCCTAGGTCACGCAGCAAGCATTCACACAGTTTTTGATTGGACCGGAAACCCTAACCCTAGGTCACGCAGCAAGCATTCACACAGCTACACTGAGTGGAAAGATGGAGATTGAAGCGATTATCCTTTTTTGAAGCCAGTGAGATCGCTCATTCAACCAAAGGAATATGATTTGTTTTTCACCATCCAACAAATGAGATTGCCTTCACATTGAACAATGCGATTTCCTTCTTCCAAGGTTGTAACTTACGTTCAACGAAGTGGTTGCACTGTATTCCTGGATTACTACCGATGTCAAGACTGCACAGATTCTCCAAGTTTCGTAGCTTGGTCTACGTTGAGGTTACAGGAAGTTGCAACCCTAATTTCACCCGGTGCCATTCCTCGTTTGCAAAGACTCTACGCCTCGGTTGGTTAGAGAACCCGAGTTGGTTAGAGCACACTCGTTCTAAATTGATGTGTTCTACTTCTTCGAATTCATAAAAATTCGTGGGTACCTTGTAATGGTAATGTAGACCTTTATATTTTTGGCAAAGCAAGATGCAAAGTTTCCAAGTGCGATTTGGGGAGAAGAAGAGTGCGATTGCATAATGCCATTCTTTTGGAATTGAATTTCTTTTCATTTGAACCATTATTTTCTGCCATCCATTATATTTTGCTTCCATAGTTGACCACATAGATATTTTGTGGGACGTTTGATCATCTCAAAAGGACTTTTTTCTGTATGAAATAATAGGAACACTATAATTGTTTTTATATTCATTATGTGTTACTGATTGAAGAAGTAGTTCTACCAAACAATGCATTTCCTCATCTCCATTTTTGGCACTCGCAAGGAGAATTATAGAGAATGGTACAGGAATATCAAAAGCACATTGATCTTCAACGACTTATGGAAAGGGATTTACGAAGCAAAGGATGTCCCATAGAGCAACAAAACCACTGAAGAAGATGTCGAATAAGAAGAAGAAGCCTCAGTGTTAAAGACACAAGTAGCAAACCTTGCATAAAACCAATCATACCAATCATAGACTGAAATATGGGGAAGATGAAGAACATAAGGCATATGCAGTAATCTTCGCTACAATAAATGAGGAGGCTAGTCGTCATATTGCTTCTATTAGTGATTCCTATGGTGCCTTGAAAATATTGAATGAGCTATATGACACATTTTTTGCTTGAATTCATACAACTAATGTTGAAGCTCTTCAACCTAGAGTTGAAGAATGATGACTCTATGGCTTTGGCTTCATAAATCACAGCCATAATGCATGACATTGAAGTTGCCAGAGCAAAGATTGATCTCCCTCTCACAACCTTCATTAAGGCCCTCTACCCTACATATTCTCCATCGCCATGGCTAGAGCACTCCCTTGCTACTCTTGTACTAAAGTTTTTTGGTTTTTTTCTTGTTGTGGCATTGGATTGATTCCTCTAGTAGAGAATGAGAGAAATTACAGTTGATGCATAGTCTCTTCATGGATCTGTGAGGGAGAAGCACTAAAAAGGAATAGAGAAAGCCAGAGCCATTGGAATTGCCCCTAGTTGTGTTCACTTGTCGCTATATATGTTCACCTAAATTCTTTGGTTGCTTGATGCACTCTATGTCAGATCTGTGGAAATTTACTAGAAGCTTATGAACCCATTCTGGTTGCTTGATGAGATTGGGATTCACCAAGAGTGACGTTGATCCAAACCTTTATTACAAGGTTGTGAATGATGCACCTATGATTCTACTACTATATGTTGATGACTTATTTCTGATAGGTGTAGAGCCTCTCATTATTCAGTGTAAGAGGGAGCTATCCTCTGAATTTGACATGAAGGCTCTTGGTCTCATGCACTATTATTTGGGACTAGAAGTATGGCAGAAGTCTGGTGAAATATTCCTAGGTCAAGGGAAGTATGTTATCATGATCTTTCAGAGATTTGGGTTTGTTGGTGTACCACACAATATAAATCACGTTAGTTACAAGAAATTCATCAGGTGCTTGTTCGGAGTGCATTCCAAGTAAGGAGGAAATGTAACATGCATATTGTTGATGTTTGAGGCAGCATTGTGAGACATTCTCCTCGGAGGGTCCTGTGTGGACTAGTAGGGGGGGATGTGTACTTCATACTAACATGCCTCAGATGGTCAGATGAAGGAACCAAGACATTGATTTCACGAGGAAACATCGATATGTATTGTAAGACATTGGTTCCATGAGGGATCCTCGGTATGTCCTAGACATGTGTTCCATGAGGGAACCATGAGATGTATAGTATGGACATAGTTCATGAGTGAAACTTGAGGTTGGACACTTCAGGATATTTGGGTGTCTAATATACATTCATGTACCCAAGGAGAAAGGAACCAAGATAGACCCTTCAGGCAAAAAGGGTACATTTGTGGGGTACAGTGAGTCCTCAAAGGCATACCAGATCTACATCCCTGGTCAGAGACAGAATGAGGTGAGCAAAGATGTTACCTTTGAGGAAGAGACCTGTCCTTCAGGAGATCTATAGGATCCCACATGGAGATTGATAGTGAGAGACAAGAAGAGATGGTGCCTTCTCCCCCTCACCCTCCAACAGTTCAGAGCGAGACAATTGAGCCTATTGATCCAATTGATCCCATTGATCTTGTATCTCCAGTTGATGTTCCCAGGGATATTGCAGTAGGTCGAAAGATACCTACATGGGCTCATCAAACTCTGCAGGAGGAAGAAGGACATGCATCTCTTTGTGGTACCTTCTGAGAGAGCACGAGACCTCAGAGATATTCGTGTTATGTCACAACTATGAGCCACATCATTGATTCTGAGCCTTCCTGTTATGAGGAGGCCTCTAGATATCCAGTATGGAAAGATGCCATGATGGAGGAGTATCAGTCCATCATAAAGAATGATGTGAGGGATATTGTTCTGAGACCCGAGGGGAACTCTGTAGTGACTTCCAAGTGGATCTATAAGATCAAACATGCAATTGATGGGAGAATCGAGAAGCACAAAGCAACATTTGTTGCTAGAGGATTCTCGTGGGTGGAGAGAATAGATTATGAGGAGACATTTTCTCTTGTTGCTCGATACACTTCTATCCAAACGATTATTTCCCTGGCAACATCCATGGGTTGGAGACTACATCAGATGGATGTGAAGACAACCATTCTCAATGGAGATATTGAGGAAGAAGTATACATTGAGAAACCAGATGATTTCATGATACATGAGAAGGAGTCTCATGTGTGCAGGTTGAAGAAGGCCATGTATGGACTCACGCAGGCACCTCGAGCTTGGTATGCGAGGATTGATGGATACCTAATGAGTTTTGGCTTCAAAAATTTAGTGTTTATGATCCCAACATGTGCTACAAGACTGTTAATGGTGAGTCCCCAATTTTTGTCGTCTACGTTGATGATTTATTCCTCACTAGTATAGAGAGCCTTATTGTTGAATGAAAGTATGCGTTGGAGTATGAATTTGAGATGGACCTTGGTATGATGCACTACTTCTTGGGACTAGAGGTGTGGCAGAGAATTGATGAGATCTTCTTGAGCTAGGAGAAGTACACAGTTGAGATATTGAAGAAAAAAAACATGTTATCAGAGCACATGAGGAAATGTGGAGAGCACATGAGTACATATCAAGGGATTTGACCTTGATGTCACACACTATGGGGAGTTGACCCTAGTGTTTCTAGAGGGATTAGCCTCTAGAAGTCCACATGGGAGTGCCATGTGTAACAAACTCTAGATTGTACTCCTCTGTGACTAAGTTGAGTTGATCTGTGAGGACACTTATCCAAGAAGGGATAAGTGGGATTAGTCTTATATTTCAACGTTCCTTGTGGAGAGAACATGGGGACACTTCCCTTTTGGAGAGAACATGGGGACACTTCCCTTGTGGAGAGCACATGAGGACATGTCAAGCGAGTTGAACTTGACGTCACACACTATGAGGAGTTGACCCTAGTGTTTCTAGAGAGAGTAGCCTCTAAAAGTCCACATGGGAGTGTCATGTGCGACAGAACTTTTGCTACAATATACCAAGTAAACATCAGGTGGACCTTCTCCTAGATTGGGTTGCAGACCAAGGGAGATAGGATGCATTTTCCTCAAAGGTGTACTTGTGGTAAATGGGCATAGGCATAGTCCTTCTTTGATCATGGAAAGGAATAATATGGACTTGAGGTGCTTGTGGTGCTTTCCACATGTCAGTTAGCATCTGGTTGACATTCACTAACAGGTGTGTACCTGTGGTGAACGACCCTGGTGTGGTCTTTGTCCTATTCATGGTGATTTGACAAGGAATGATAAAGACTCAAGATTATAGATGAAATCACATGTGGAACCAGAGTGAGCCTGATCTCAGAGAGAGTCAATTGTCTTAGAGGGACAGTCGCATAAGGAGTTTTCCATTGGTTCAGGTGGGAGAGATACATCTCCCAAAACTAACATACAAGTGTCATGAGTCTAGGGTGAAGTTTGTATACTTCATAGACAAGATTTGGCATGATGAAGAATGTCTTCCTTGTTGAGAGGGAGTGTTGATGTTTGGACAACATCGGGAAGACATTCTTTTAGATTAATAATTAATAATATATATAATAAGTAATAATAATAATAAATAGTTATTTATTATCCAAGGGATGCATCCTTTTATGGATGGTCACCATATGTTCTCTATATATGGAATATTCATCATTGTAATAAAACACATTGATCATATCTCATCTCATATGAAGAAAAACAACTGGGTATACACAACCAAAATGATAGATCCAATCTCCATTGTACACGGTGCAAAAAGAATGGGCCCCATAAAGAAGAATACTACAAAGTACCATGGGAAAATATTAGATAAGATGGACAAAAAAAAGAAGACAAAGATAAACCCACAAAACTAGAAAAAGGTAATCCACCTAAATATTCCCATTACATTGTTTCTCATTGAAATATAGGAGTAACAAAAGATTTGTTTAACACGACATATGGTCCTTGGAAAGATACATGGCTTCTTGACACAGGAGCAACCTCTCATATGACATTTCGAAAAGACTTTTTTGAAGACTTCAATGATAATGTAGATGGAATATTGTATTTTGCAGACTAGTCTAGCCTCAAACCCTCCGGAATAGGAACCATCAGGCTTAAGTTTCCTGAACTCCCATATTTTCTTTTGCATAATGTAATCTATCTTGTTGAGCTCAAAAGGAGCTTGTTGTCTCTTGTGCTCATCAGACAACAAGGCCACTATGTGCACATGATCAATGGAAAAGTTGAAGTGCGAAAGGATTCTGATAACATGTTTGTTATGACCGAAATAGAAGATGGAAGATTGTTGAAGTTGAATGGGACATCTTCCCATACACATAATGTTGCATACCTCTTTGATCAAGATGAAGGTATAATGTCATCTAGTCTTTTGTGGCATGCTAGATTTGGTCATATAAATTATGACAGTCTTTGTTTAATGAGAAAGAATGGTATTTCTGGTCTGCCTACCATTCCTAGAAAACTAAAACAATGTGATTCTTGTATTATTGGAAAGCATAGAAAACAACCTTTCCATGATTCTACCTCTAAAGCATGTAGAAGACTTGAAATGATTCATTCAGATTTGTGCAACCCTATGCCCATTCCTTCTGAAAATCAAAATAAATATATAATATCGTTTTTTGTTGATTACACTAGGATATGTTGGGTATATTTTCTGAAAGATAAGTTAGAAGCCTTTGAAACATTTAAAAACTTTCATGTATGGATTCAAAATGAAGCTCAGTCTCGTATTGTCTCTTCGCACTGATAATGGAAGAGAATATGCATCTAATTAATTTGAAAGTTACCTTCGCCAACATGGGATCAAACATCAAACTACAGTTCCATACAATCCTCAACAAAATGGTGTAGCTGAACGAATGAACAAGACACTCCTAAATATGGTTCGATCCATGATGTTTTTCAATAATGTTAAATTGATGTTTTGGGTTGATTCAAGTTTATGTGCAGTTTATGTCAAAAACAAGTGTCCATCTCATTCTATCAAGAACAAGACTCCATATGAAATTTGGTATGGCCACATTCCTTCGGTGAGGCATCTTAGGGTCTTTGGTTCCATCTGTTATGCCTTGATTCCTAAGGAGCAAAGAAGCAAGATTGACATAAGGAGTAGGAAGTGCATCTTCTTGGGGTATTCAAATACAACCATGGGGTATCGTCTTTATGATGAGACAAACAAGAATTTCATCCTTTCCATACATGTGATATTTCTTAAATCAACTAAGGAAGAAGAAATTGTTGAGAGTCAACTTGATCATCTGGATAGATTCACTCGTGTGAAGACATATCATGAATTTGATGATGAGATTCCATATTTTGAAGGGGGGGTCCCTATATTGGGTCATTCTCTAGAATCTCCTATTGAAGCATCATCTTCCCCTCATGAAGAAGTTCCTTCCACTTCACTAGAACCTGAAGTTCAGCTGCATGATGTGATCAAGAGGATTGAAAAGATGAGACATGATGAGAACTCAACACCATCTCAATCAACTGAGCCACCTAGATCATCTTAGAAAGGTCCACCAAAATGGCTCACTAAAACACTTGAAAGTGTTCATCCTGATGAGGTCGAGAAGAAAGGAACCAGATTTTCCTCAAAACAAGATGGAGGTAATGTAGATAATTCAAACTCGGGTGATGTAGAAGATATGGATGTTTCATATGATTGTGAGTTCAATTTATCTACTAACCATGAAACAAATTCATTTAAAGAATCCACTTCTCATGATGAATGGAAAGAATCCATGCAAAAGGAATATGATGCACTCATCAAGAATGGGACATGGAATTTGGTGGACCCTCCATATGGAACCAAACCGATTGGCTGCAAGTGGGTATTTAAGAACAAGTACAGATCATATGGCTCACTTGACAAGCACAAAGAAAATCTTGTGGATAAATGATTTGTACATAAAAAATGTGTTGATGAGGAGACCTTTTCCCCCACAACAAAATGGGCAACCATCCACACTCTATTTTCCATCGTAGCATAGAATGGATGGAAACTTCATCAAATGGATGTGAAGACTACTTTCTTGAATGGAGACTTGAAAGAGAATGTGTTCATGTCTCAACCAGAAGGATTTGTTGTGAAGGGACAAGAAAATAAGGTATCAAAGCTCATCAAATCCTTGTATGGATTGAAACAAGCACCATGAGCATGGTATGAAAAGTTAATCGAGCATCTTTTGAAATTAAATTTCAAGCATTTCAATCTTGACCATGCAACTTTGTTTTTCAAGAAAGTTGGAAAAATAGTTGTATATCTTGTAGTATATGTATATGATCTGTTCATAACAGGGAACAATGAGAAATACATTGCATCCACAAAGAAAGAGTTGAAGAAATGCTTCTAGATGATAAATTTGGGACATCTTCACTACTATTTGGGAATTGAAGTGATTCAAAATACAAAGTACATATTCATCTCCCAGAAGAAGTATGTTGGAGAACTGTTGAACAAGTTTGGCATGGTTAAGTGGAATCATGTTTCTACTCCAATGGAACATAACTTGAATCTCACATCAAAAGAAGAGAATGAATTTGACGATGCAACCAAGTATAGACAACTTGTGGGAAGTCTTACCTATCTTACTACCACCAGAACAAACATTTCATTTGTTGTTGGGATTCTTTCCAGGTTCATGCAAAATCCTTGTGAAGGACATTGGTTTGCTGCAAAGAGAGTTATAAAATACTTCAAAGGAACTCAAGATTTTGGACTCAAGTACTCTAAGGTAGATGGCTTCAACCTGATCGGATATTTTGATTTAGACTTTGATGGGGATAAGGAAAATGAAGTATCAAATTTAGGCTATCTCATGAGTCTTGGATCAGTGTTTCTCTTGGATATCATGCAAACAATCAGTCCCAACAGATTCCAAAATAGAGGCAGAATATGTGGCAGCTGTAGAAGCGACAAATGAGATTGTGTGGCTCAAGAAAATAATTGAAGATTTGTAGGAGAAACAAGTGAATTCTACTTGAGACATTGTTCCATAAATGATCAAATTGTAGACATCTTCACCAAAGCGCTTGGAAGAGAGAAATTTGAGAAGTATTGAATGATGCTTGAACTCGCACACACCCCTTCAGATTAAGGGGGGGAATGTTGGACATGTAATCCCTTGTGGATACATTACATGTACCATAAATATAAATATCAACAGTCATATATAGGAAGAGTATACATTGGGAATATCAACGATTGTTTACTTGTGTATTTATTGAGGTTGTTGGTAATAGAATGATCATCATCGTGGAGTTATCATGTATGCTCCCTGGCTTGACATCTCCCTTAGAGATGGCTATAGTGAAATGTGGAAACTTGTCATTTTGGGAGGCAGTAACAGTTGGTCAGTGGTCACACCTTTCATGACACTCACAAATAACACAATCATCTTTGTATCAAGAATTCCATCATCGACAAGATTAAATGGAGCAAGTTACTATCAGGCTTCATGTTCATGGTGCACGATGCACTACCCCAAAAACATAATAGTGGCTAGAGATGTGTCATCTTTGTCTCTATCTTTCAAACCTAGGCCTATATTTCAAGTGAAGATTTGTGCAAACTAAAGAGCCATCATGCCAAGTAAAGCACTTGCCATGTTGTATATGCTTAGAGATACATTTATTCATTATTTTCCATATGGAAAAGGTTATTGTAATTCTCATAGTGTGACATGTTGCATCGAACACAATGACTCAAGTATATATGTGAATAGGGTTACATTAAAGGAAATGGGGAATAATGTTACAAATCTTACATACCTAATCTCACAATTTTTGGTCAAAGTCACAAAAGGAGAGTAAATGTTTTATAGTTTTCCTCTTTCCACTCAATGGTACTTCGATGAAGGAATTCTTAGATATTTGATATGATCTCCTAAAAAATGTCATTAAGAATAATTGACCAAGCAAAGAAAGCCTTATTTGAACCCACAACTCCCTTCCAAATGGAATTACCATGCATAGCCACATTTTCCATGTTGGTTTGACCCTCCATAACTTCAATTTGACATTTAGTATAGGATTTATACTCATCCACCTATAACTATCTATTGCCTCGTTTTTTTATGGTCTCGGTATGATTCCATATTTATCTTCTCCAATAGGGTGTTGGAGCTTGGCACCAATGCTCGATGAATAAGTTACCAAGGATAAGGATTTTTATTTGATCCAAAATTACCTTACTAGGTTATTCAAGTGAAAATTGACCTTTAGATCTAGTCAATGTTTCCAATCCCCATTTTGAATGTCCAAGAGCTATGTGGCGTTTTTGTATGTTGTGTTGGAGTAGAGGCTTGAACAACCAAGCAATTTCAATGAAGGATTTTCTATTTTTCCAAAGTATGTGTGACCATCAAATAGAGTGATGATTAGTTTGAATCCTTTCCATAAGTGAATCACCTTTCCAATTGAACTTTGGTGTGACTGCTTTCCATGATTTCTAGATGCTCTTATCCAAAAAAAAGTTATTTTAATTTCAACGTATGTTGGAGTTGTAAGTAGAATTTGAAGATCCAAATCATTCTAGGATCTATTTCCCAAGGGGGAAATCCCTTCCTTGACTTCATTTCCATCAAGTTTATTTGATGATTTATTTCATGCCAAGCCTTGACCCTAATGAGCGTGAATAATACCCACCCCTTAATCTTCATATGGAAAACATAAGTTCTAATTGACTTTGAGGAATTCCTTTCCTCTAGTTGATTTATGCTCATAGAAATTCTTGGAGGGTTTTTTCCAACCTTTCTAGGTGTTAACAGAGAGAGGCTAATAGGAATACTAGCACACATGCATGGATGCTAGGATCTTGTTGCAAATCTAAAATTTCATCACCAAGATCATGGGATTTGTGATCCATTATTAAATTTTTCTATCAATATTTGGATAATTATTTCCTAGAGTTTCTTAGGGAGCCTTGGGAGGAAAAGGGAATCCCAAAATATTTAAATATTTTGTAACCAATAACAACCTTGGTTGAGAAGCCAAGATAGTACTTCCTTCTAGTTTTTCTACAATATTGTATTTTTCCCTATTGAACTTGGATCCTAAGGATTCACATAAAGTGGTCCATTGTGCCATTTGAGACTCTTTCTCTTCCAAAATAGTGAAAATGGCAAGGAAGGGATTGTTAGAAAAATGTCCATTGATTGTGGGACAACATAAATTTATGGAAGAGGAAGGTTTTTAACTAGTCCCTACTATGTTTTTTATGAGGAAAGTATTCTAAAGTTTCGACAATCATTACACAAAGGGTCATATCAAGAGAACATATTTAAACATAATTATTGACCTGATGATAATTGTGACCTCAAAATGAGAACTCTAGCTCTAAAACCCCATAATTTTAGGTTAAAAACACCAAAATCAACCCCCATTTTGAATAGTGGTTCTACCAATATCACCCTTTTTTAGGGGGTTAAAATTATCACATTTTGCAACTATGTCCTTAACAACCTTGTAATTTTGTCGACAAGAACCTTAAAATCAACCTTTGAATTGAAAAGTGGTATCACTAGTAGCACCTTTTCTTTTCGAGGGTCAAAATTACAACTTGTTTGAAACCATGAACTTAAAAACCTATACCGTTGCAACCAAAATCTTAAAATCAACCCATAAATAAAAGAGTGGCACCCTCGGTGGCTCTCCACACTTTTCCCAAGGTCAATATTGCAACTTCTTTGAAACACATGGCCTTGACAATCGATACCTTTACAACTAAAATCCTAAAATCAACTCGTGAATCAAAAAGAGGTGCCATTCGTAACACCCTTACCATCCCCTTGTTTTTTTGGAGGAGATTAAAGTTGCCACATTTTTAAAATCATGACCTGAAATCCTAATATCATTGCAAACAAAATCACAAAAACTGAAGAACTAAAAAAGGAAAAAAGAAGTGGAAACATTTTCTCATATATATATAAACTCACGCAACTCTGAGTTTTTTTTCTCGATGACTTGAAGAGAAGCTATTGCAGGTTCCTCTCTTCCGATGCACTCCTCTAGAGGTGGCTTGAGCTATTCTTTTCCTATTTTTCAGTGAAGTGTGTGGGTTGCTAATCATAGGTGCGATTTCTGCTGGTTGCAGTCTGTGTCTCATCTAGATCGATAAGATCGTGTATTTTTTGCATGGATCGAGTATATTGTGGGCGGTGGGTCGAGCTCGTTGCTCGTAGACTTCCCTATCTTTCTGCACTCTCCTTTGTTCCAGCGATTTATGTGCGAGGGCTCCATGGATTCCTTTGTCCTTCATTTTGGGTCTCTGATGCTATCAATGTGGGGGATTCCTCTTTCTCTTGCAGACTTTATGATGTCTCTATTGGTTTTCTCTCACAAGTCTAGGGGTCATTGTTAGGGTTTGATGCATACCCTTGGCTTCGTGTCTCTGGTTTCCATGTTTGAATGCCAAGATTAGATTTTGCAGCCAAGGTTCCGAATTTTTGGACCCTCTCATATTCATGATAGGTTTGTATGCGCTCAGACCTGGTCCGTCTTGATTTTTTATTATCATTGGAGATCTGCGTAGTTTCCCGCTCTCAGTAAGGGTTTTTTGGGGGTTCATCTTCTGCAACTTTCCTTTGTTTTCTATGGTTTTGCTAGCACGTTCAGGGTTTGATGTATACTCAGCTCAAGTTCCTATCGTGTGGGGTTTCGGTGTCTCGTCTTAATCCTTTTGTTTGTGGGGACTCAGCTTTGAGGTCCTTAGTTTGGGCGTGCGGTGTTGATTGGCTGGTGGTCAACACTTTGAGGTCCTTTTTTGGGCATGTAACGTTTTGATCACTACCTTTTGGTTGTCTAGTGGGCTTATTGGTACTTCTATTCCCTGGTGATCTTGGAGTGGGAGTCGTATACCACTCTAACCTGGTTCGTATGGCCATTGAAGTTTCTTTGGAATAGCATTAGTGGCTTTTTTCCCTATTGTTGGAGGCTCTGTTTATCTAATTTTTTGCTTTGGTTGATACCCGGGTCTTAGAGACTTATGCTATTTTTTTTTTATGGTTCTTTAACCATGGCTTTGGCCCTATTAGGGTTTTCATTATTTCCAAGGATGAGTCATGCTTAACGCATCTGCAAAATGTAATGTGGTTCTCCACGGATGAATAAAGTTACGTTTTTTTCGGACGAAAAATAAAATTATATATATATATATATATATATGTTTCCATGAAAAAAAAGTGTAATTTTATTCCTATGAAGAGAACCAAATTACATTATGTAGGTGCCTAAAGCACGACCCAATATTGGGTAGAAAGTTCCCAAAGGGACACAAAATCTCGATCGTAAGCCACAAGGTATATATAAATACATAAACTAGGAGGAAACCCCAAATAGGCCAGGAAATCTGGGCCAAGAAGTCCTGCCACAGAATAACCCCAAAAAAACAATCCCAACAAAACCCTGGTGGCCAGATGGACCAGGTCAGAGAGGTATGAAACCCTCACAATGTTCGACAACACAGGTATTCCAACATAGGACGAACACCTTCAGTAACCACTCACATAACTAGATCAAAGATCAACACACCGATGTTTTCACATGGTAAAACCCCTACGGGGAAACATCCACGACCCCAACCAACGCGGCCACTTGGAGCAGTTTATTAATGCAA